>VWYP01002618.1:30918-54579 GCA_013400435.1 Pycnonotus jocosus | reverse complement strand
TTTCCTTTCCCACTGGCACAGTGTTTTGTATGCTAAAATTATTTCAAGGGAAGATCTTTGCTTTAGAAACTCAGTCTTCATACATATGCCTGAAGTCAAGAAAAGCATACTACTGTTTATTCCATGAGATCACACAGCCAATTAATCAAGATTTGAATGAGTATCAAGATGTAGCCTTCATTCTGTCTGCTTATTAACTTTCATTATGTGTAAATCTAAATTGTAATTGTTAACAGGATACACTATGCTCCAAAGTTTTTTTTTTTTTCCTATAGCAGCATTCCTTCACAGTTCCCCTTATTAAAGTGTACCCAGGGTGATATATTATGTTAAGAAGGTTCAAAACATAAGGTGACAATGACCTTCCCTTTAATTAACTATGATGGAAAAAAAGGTGAGAACAATGATGATGAAGCTCTGCTGGAGACCATAAATCATGTGCTGTACTGGTTAGACAGGACACAGCTACAAAAATAACCTTGCAATTCACAGGTTAAAAGGCTCTTCCATTGTGCTACATTCACTATTGTTTTTATTTAAATACATACAGATAACTTTCATTTTATGGCACTGTAAAAATTGTCCTATACTAAAAATTAGTTATCTTCTGAACATGTTTGAAAAAATTTGGATTTTTTAAAATTAAAATGTTACTCAATATCCCAGCTTTTAAACAGCAAAGTGGCATATGTACCAGTGGAAAGTTGAAATACTTCTGTGTTTCCCTCTATAAATCTGTGCTGTAAAGGAAGGAAGATGGTCTAATGTTTTGTTGTAAAATAGTTCTCTGTTTCTCCTAAAGGTTCTGGGTTTTCACCATGTGAGATGAGCTTGCCAATTATATTCTTCAAGGTCTGAAAACATTTTCTATATTAAGTAGGTTTTGGAAGCTATAACATGTTCTTCACAATAAGACTGCTTCTTTTTCTAAATACATCCCTTTATCTGTGAGTTATAGTCCTCTACCATTTAGCATACAAACAGAGTTTGCAACATAATGGGAGCAATTAAATTTGAATTGCAGTTCTACAGAAGTCATAAATACATTGACTAGGGTCAACTACTGCACAATAAATTAAGCAAGACTTCTGTCACCTTGACTATCAACATTGCTGGAAGGATATTAAGGGCTTCCTAGTCAAATTCTGTTGGATAATCCTGTAAGATTAGAATATATTCAGAAGCTGCCCTTTTAGATTAAAAACAAACTCAAAAAACAAACAAGCAAAAAAAACCCTAGTGAAAGTTCACAGACTATTTTGTGTTCCTTTATTTTAGTTTTTTATTTGACTTCCTTTATTTTTTATATCTTCTGATTTCTCCATGAAGATGTGCCCTCAGTCTTTGAGACTGGTAAATCTAAATGTGGAAAGCAAAGTTTGGTGGAAAAAAAAAAGTCATAAAAGAGTTCAAAGTGGATGTTAACAGTCATTAAACAAGAATTTTGGGATATTTTGCAACTGATAAGAAAGAGGTAGGTCTTGTAGAACTGAAAATATATGGAAGAAATGAGTATAACAGAAGCAAGTCCAAAATTAGCTGTCCATTCTTTTCTGTGTTGTAATGCCAGCAGTCACTGCTAGGGTAAGTTTTGGGTGGCAACTTTTTTTTTTTTTTTTAATTTCAAGATAAGAGTGTGGAGTTTTATCTTATGCTTATTCTCAAGTGCTTCCATTTAGCATTTTAAGATAAATCATCAGAGAAGTTTTGGCTTTTTGAAGTGCAGAAACACAGATGAAGGGATCGTGGATCATGGAGAGCTAGATGTCTGGGAATTACTTTTGAGTAGACTAACTCCCTAGGGCAGTAAAATGTTTTATAGTTAAGTGACACTGGTTTACTTCATTGTCCCTTTATGTGGTTAAACAGAGTGTGTAAGAAGGGGAATAATAATTCTTACTGCTTCAGTGTGTCTTGTATATAACACTTCAAAAGAACATTTTTTTTAAAAGTATGCAGTCTTCATTAGTCCTTCCTCTGTGTTGGCATGTGGGTGGCAATGTGCACAGGTTTTGAGATACAGAAAATGTTACTGAATTTGAAATCAAGTTTCTTTGTGTGCTGGGATATCTGCAAGTGATGGACTCAGAATTCTGCATTTTTCCCTGGGTATCCAGTCCACAACACAGTGGGAACATTACTACGATATTGTTTCTCTGGCGCCTTCCTGCATGTTGAGCAAGAAACAAGAGTGACTGAAATATCATCAGTTCCAAATGTATTAGCAATATTAGGGAAGCGATGAGCCAAGATACCTGCAAATGATCACAGTATTATTCTGTACTGGGTAGTCCTGTAAGTTAGATGATAATGGTGAAAATCCCTCCTCTACAAACCCTTAATGCTGTTTGTGATGCTTGCTATTGATCAAGAAATATTACACTGTTGTGGGCAGTGATGCTCAGCATTCACCACAGCTCCTTCACACTTCTCTGTACCCTGACTCTAGTAGTAGATAGTTCCTGATGGTTCTAACCTGTCCTGACCTCAACACAGATAATGAAGGGGGAGAAAAGCTCCTTCCAACTCTACAGGTAATTGACCTGGAAACAGAAGACTTGTTTTCATGCTTTATTGTATCACAGAACAGCAAATGTTCAGGGCATCTTCTGCACAGGGAAATAATACAAGAATAATGCATAATGCAATAATATAAAACTGTTTAGGTTAGGCAGAAAGGTCAAAATATTGCCCAGTCCCCAATGGACCAACCTCATTCCAACATTTCACATTTAATGCATCTCAACACTTGTGGTTGCTATTGATCTCCTTGAAAATTGGATTTTTTTTTTTTTTTAACAAGCTAGTTCAGTATTTCTGGAAGAACTTCTGTCTCAATCTGCTTTTTATTCTTTGTATCTTATTTTCTCTCTTAATAAATGTTTCCACTGGAGAATATTTTTGCTATACCAAGGTGTACACCAAGACTTATAAAGGATACTATTCTGGTGCTGGTGCAACACACTCACATATTTTACCAAAAGGACACTATTTTAGTCACTGGACAAAAATGCTAATGTCAGGGTATTGGAGATTTGGTGATGGGGTAAAATGCTGTAATAATATAGTAGAAGTGTCGAGCATTGAAGGCAGAGCTGATAATAGCCAGAGACAGACCCTAGCTTGGCTTCTTCCTGCAAGAATGGCAACAAATTCCACAGTTTCAGGCCAGAATGCAATTTCAATTTCCATATTTTGATTTTCTGTGAAGTAGCTGGTCAGTAGTCAATCTTCCATAAACAATAATAAGAAGAGGTCTTTGAAGGAAAATGAGAAATTACTTTGCTGCTGCTATCACTTTGCTGTTTCTCTTGGTGTGTAAAATTTTTGGCTGTTATAATTCAATCTTTCTAGGAAAGAAAGAATTTTTTTACCATTGGTATTAATTCATAACATTGCTTAGGTGTGATTACCTCCTATTTTATTACCTTTTTGGTAGACCTTTCTATTAGAAGAGATAACTTTCTACAAGATACTTTAATTACCTGTTTTTCGTAATCTTGCATTCATGCCCTAACCTAATTACATAGTGAAATTCCATAACACTTACTTGGTATTTCATAGACCTCCCACAATTCCTTACTAATTTTTTCTTGTCTGTACATTGTCTTCACCTGGCCTCCAAGCCTTTCTCTATATTTCCTTTTTTCTTTCTTAGAATAAGAAGTGCCTATTATTAGAATAAGAAGTACTTAAGGCTCACACCCACATTGGAGCCAAAAGTCATTTGTGATTAATGTGCCGAATCTGAAAAGTGTAGTTTTTTCTCAGCACTTCTTCTGACTTCCATATTTTTAGTACAAAGGCAAAAGTTGTCAACTTCTGTATTGCAAAGTTGGAAGACAAATGGGTAGTACTGAACATATTATAAATAAGGTACAGAAGAGACAAACAAGGGACAAAGATCAGAAATGATGCTACTTCTAAAAGTATCAGATCAGCTTATTCACAACAAGGAAATGGTAAGAAAAGAGAAGGAAGTTCCTGCAGGTTTACTTGTCTAATGACTGTCAGACACTTAGGAAAAGTTCCCATGAAAATGCATAGGTGTACATTTAAGAAATGTGGTTGGACATGCTTAATCTAAAATAAACATTGCTTATTTATTCTCTGTCAAGAGAGAAATGTTTCTTTTTGATGACTGTAGTTTTGTTTATTTGGCTTCTATTTTTTGGTTGGGAGCGGGGGGTTGATGCAGTTGAATGGAATTCTCTTGTCTTACATTGGAATCCCAATTTATTTTTGTTTTGGGCAGAAAAAATGAATATTTAAGGAGACATTTAATGTCCAGAAGTTTTTTTTTTTGGGGGGAAAAAACTTTGCTGAGAATCTGGTTTGCATGGTGCCATAATTTCTTCCCTTGGAAACTGAAAGAACATGAGCTGCATATAGAGTTCAGTGGCAGGAGTCTGTTTTTGTAGTGGTTTTAATGAAAACCCTTCTGCATTTTTAGAAGGGTGTAGAAATAGAAAACAAACTTTTCAATGCTAAGTATTGGGCAGGCACAAAAACGTTATCGAGCAAATCTCAATTTGTTGAGATCCCTCTATAAAAGGGGGTGCCAGCCAGTGGCATGCGTTGTGTGCTTGGTCTGCACATCTGCAGGGGACTGTGCACTGCACACCAATTGAGAGCAGATTCTTGGTACATGGCATGCATATACTGCATCTGCATCCTCCTGATTAATTAAGATGAACTATAAACAATCACTGTTTTAATACTGGACTGGGTTCAAGTACTTTTTTTTTCATGTAGAATGTCACTATGTCAGAAATGCTGTTCACCTCACAGAATTCTATAATGTAGGCACATATTTAGGATTCACAATAAAATGAAAAGTTGTTTTTAATATTGTGAAGGAAGGCAGATAATTATGAAAGTTTGATGCTGGATTTTTTTGGCTTCTGTTGAGTCCTATTTAAGACAGAGGGCAAGAGGAGTTGATTTCACAGTTTAAAGTACAGATATCACTGTAAGAAATTTTATGAGTAAAGGGTGATGTTTTAACACAATTAGTTTTAGATTGCACTTAATAATAATAAAAAATAATTGAGGGTTAGTATATAAATCAACAGGTACATCTTATACCCATGAGCTTTCTAAAATGTGATTGAGTTTGACTGTAACTTTTTCTTTGATCCACACTAGGATGGGAAGAAAGATTTATGGATTGTTAATAAAGGGGAAAATGACTGAAATCCATCACTTTTGATTAATTTCAGATTTCAAAATCAGGAATTTTGGGAGATTGCTAATAAAACTTCTTTAGTTAAGGAAGCAGGGAAATGGGACTATTATAGCCTAGGAAAAGGTCACCTTTATAGGAGTTTTAGTATCAAAGTTTCATACAGTTTCCTGAATTTGGGGTGAAAAATATTCTTCTAGACTCTCTGGAAGAGACTGCAAGGGCCTTGGAGCTTTTAAAGGAAACTGAGATGTGTGCGAGCCTAGTTGCCACCTAGGTTAATTGTTGACAATTTTGGTTGATATGCTTTGTTTTTTTTCAGTCAAGGGCTGGTAAGAAAATCACTCAAGTGGTTTAGAATAAGAAATAACAGCATGATTAGAAAGTCCAGTAAATCAAAACCTCCCATGCATATACTCAGTAAAATTAGCTGCACTATATTATTAATATCTGCCATGGTACCTATTGGTTGATAGGAAATTGTATTCTGAATCCTAATTACAAAAAGTCCGCAAAAGAAAACAAAGCTCTGAGCAACTTGAATTTGTATTTGAACAAGTGAAAGTCAAATCAATTTGACTGGATCTTTTTAAAAACAGATTTTACTTGGTTTGTTACCATTTTAATTTTTTCCCATGCTTGGTGCTAATCAGGCATGACAAATAGGCTCACCTTTGAACACACTTTGCACTAATAATGTCATAAAGTTACTCCCTTTAATTGGTACCTCAGGCTACTCTCATCAAACAAGCTCATAAAAAGAAACTAGTGACAGCTTTCACTTCTGTTAGATTTATGAAATACTTCTCATCTATGCCCACACTGTGTGTGTTTGCATTGCTACTCTAAGGCTGACCTTTGATCAAAGAAGCCATATATTTTTTTTGTTCCAAAACAAACTTCCATCATCACTTCCATTCAGACATTTATTCTTGCTGTGCATGGCTGTTGTGAAAAATTTGCATTTAGAAATACAAAGGGCAGTCCCTTTACAGTCAGGGTTACAGTTCACTGTAATGTAGTAAATATGTTTTAAAGACAAATATATAATTTAAAATATATAATTTATTCCAGAATTGATATTATTTTCTTCACAGATTGTATAAGCAAAGACTCTCATATGTGCTCATTGTTCAAAACTATTCACCCGACAACTTGTGTGGATAATTCTTGGTCTTGGTCTGTAGCTCATTCTCAAGGATCTCATTGTGAATTTTTGATCATGGAAATTCCAGCTCAGTGGCTCATCACCTAAATCATATGGTATACTTCTGCCAGGATGGAGGAACACAGCTCTTAATTTTCTATTTAATGATTCAGAAAGTGGCGAGCACTTGTCCTCTGAAAGTCAAGGCCCTTTATCAAATACCACAACTTGAGGTCTTATCTCAGTCTTTGGTTTTAGCAGATGTTGTAGGCAATAGCCTGTAAATGCAGATTCTAAATTCATTTTTTTTTAAACTAATGAATTTTAAACTAAATACTTTGATGGATTCACCTATTTTATGTTCTTTTCTGGCAAGTGTTTAAGGCAACTAACTGATAAGAGTGAAATTATTATAAGTGGGTTTCTGCAAAACATAGGATCTGTAGTAGCAGAAATTTCTCTTAATGTCCAATAATACATGCTCAGGAATTGTATTATGAAAATAAAAAGTTTACTTTCAGCTTTACACTACATAACTGTCCAGTTATAACTGTTACAACATTGTCTATAATAGGGGTAGTTCACTGTGGAATTTCTGATCTTGATTAGTATCAAATTTCAGAGAATATCTAGATTTTCTGGATTTTACATGAACATTCTTGTCATCATTAAAGAACACTAATTCTTCCAGTGATATTTTGTTTTATGATGTAACTTTGTGTGAACTGCCTTTTGCCTCCACAAGTATTTTTTCTTAGTAATGAATATTGTTAAGCTAAACATATCTGATTTATTAGTTTTAAATGAAGATGTTTTATTTGATCTATCCATAATGCCTTGATGTTAGATTAATTTGCCCTTTTCCAAGCCAATTTATGTCAGAGGTTTTTCATTACAACATAGAATTTAGAATGAATGAATTTGGCAATCAGTGATGTTTACTGTTCATAGAAATGTGCATTAAGAATGTGTTTGGAGTATGACTATGCATCCATTTATAATTTTCCCAGGTCTTTTTAGGTGGCTTTCCTGTATTTCAGGTTCTTTGGATTGATAGGGACCTAAGTTAGTACACTATGAATGGTATCAGAAGGGAGTTAATGATCCTCAGAGTCCTAGTTCTTGCTCTTTTTTCCTCATTATTATAGCAGTAAGAAAGTTATTTTAGTATTTTCTAATTTACCTATCCATCTGCCCTTCTCCTGACAGTCTGTATAGATCAGTTCAACTTCGGTGATACATAAATGGGACTCTATTAACCTCTTTAGGAAAAGACACTCCCTGTCAAATGCATAAATGTACTGTCAAAATGACAGGTCAGATACTGCTCTGAATGTTGTTTATAGGGTTTTATTTACCACTGGTGACTTCTGTTTTATAAACTACCTGGTGCTGCTGTACTCTTATTTACTATGTGGATAAACATCCTTCAAATTTAGACCTAGTTTTAAGCAGAATACATATCTATTGTTAGATTATGCTAGGAACTGAGGAATTTTAGACAGTCTGCAATCATGTGAAGAGCATTTATTAAATCTTTGTGAGGAACATGTATATTTGAATAGATATTTTTGTAACATTCTAAGGCCACAGTGTTCAGAAAGAATAAGACTAAAAGATTTTTCTTTAATTTGGAACATTTCTGGTTGGATTTTAATCATATTTGGAGAAAAGGTGACATAGTAACTTTAAAATAATATAAAATATCTTGTAAGCTACTAGGTATTCAGCATTAATATAGCTTTTATAGGGGTTTTTTTCCCTGTGGAGGAAACTTTTACGTAAAATGCTATCACTTTCCTAGTTTATATGTGATAAAAGTTTCAAGCAATACTTATTCATTTTTGGGCTATGTGCAAAAATTTGCAAACCAGTCAGGTACTGATACCAGATATGGCAGTAGACACATTTGGAAAAAAACCCTCTTGATAGCAGCACGAAATATTATTTCCTAATGTGCTCTGAGGTTTCAAAATTCAGCCATCCAAATATATGAAAAGTCAGTGTGGAATAGAAATATCTAGTTTTTCATACTGAAAAATTCAAAATATGCAGTTAAATAACAGTTGCCCTTAGCTAGATGAATTCATTTGAATAAGTTCTTCCTCAGATCCAGTAATTCCCAAGCGGGGTTTTTGGTCTGTTTGATTTATGATAGATTTAGTGAAAAGACTGAAATAACTTAACAAATCATGTCTTCCTTTTTCTAATAATTTC
This sequence comes from Pycnonotus jocosus, assembly GCA_013400435.1. Taxonomy (NCBI): domain Eukaryota; kingdom Metazoa; phylum Chordata; class Aves; order Passeriformes; family Pycnonotidae; genus Pycnonotus; species Pycnonotus jocosus. The sequence continues at coordinate 46,030 of VWYP01002618.1, read as the reverse complement.
CTAGCTCAGTGCTATGTGACACTGAGTGTTTTCCATTGATCAGCACACTATTTTCACACATGGGGCCTGTCCTCACCTTCTAGCAAACGGATGAGAGCCACTGAGGGTGCAGAGCTTCTGCTTTGGATCAGGGGAAAGGAAGAACAGAATGAACAAATTTCAGGTTTAAATTCTCATCACAGGAAGTAGTGCCTGTACTTATCAGTAGAGAAGGTGTATGGCAAGCAGCTTGAAAGTGACCTAAGTGGTTACTTCCATTTACAAATGTCATTTGGCTCCTAGGGCTACTTTCTAAAAAAAGAGAGGATGGGAAGGCACTGCTAAACATGAAGAAACCTCCTGCAAAGCCACCAGACTGGAAAAGAGGTAATTTTGCCTGAATCTATCCTGCTTCACTAAGCCAAATGGCTTGAAAAGGTACATTGTACTCTGACGTTTTCCTATTCTAATTTATTCAGTTGACATCAGAAATGTGATAAAGAAACCAGTCAAGGATGCCTTGCTTTGTAAACAATGCAATAGCCAAGTGCCATTAAGGATTTAGAATTAGAAGGCAGTGCACCAATTTCTTGTCTCAATTAACAGGCACAGTTCCTACAGTGAAATCTCAGTCTTTATTAAATATACAAAGAAGTAAATTTGTGCTGATTTAAAGAATTTCTCTAAATTGCTCCCGGTGAAAAGGGATGTTTTAAAGTAAATATACTAAAAACCTGGTTTTCAAATATGATTCAGTAGAGATTTATTATGAAAGTAGGATATTTGGAATGTGAAGCTAACTCAAGGTTAAATCTTTCCCATTTCCTCCTTTTATTGAATATTTCCAGAATCAGTTTTTCTGCTGGGACAGATGGTTCCTTAACTGCAGGGCTGCTGCTGCTTCTGATCACAGGGGAAAAGTTTTTTGGGGTAAAAAACCCACCAAGCAGATGGTGAACATTAAAAAAAGAGATGTTTGCAAGCATCCTGATGTGTCTGCAAGACAGTGACAGAGAAAGAAGTTGGCATGGTTGGGGCTGCCCTCATTCCTCTGACTGGGGAGAAAGGATTTGATAGAATGGTTCACAGATTTCCATCTTTCCCTCTTTTATGGCAGTGTGCAACTACAGGTGTGGCTTCTGCACCTCAGTAGCTGCAAAATATACCTGAGGAGAAATTCCTTTCTTCCAAAGCTGGTGTGTTCTAGTTTTCAGGTGGTGTCCAGAAACATCATGTTTGCTCTTTGATGTTTTTTAATTATATATACTTTAAGTAATGCTTTCAAACTCCTTAATTGTAAGATTTCTCACCTTAAGTATCTAAAAATTGTTGGCTTTGAAGCATGCAACTGTGATAAAACCCTTAAAAGTATGTTAGCATTCAGAACTGCCATAACCTTGCTTAAATACTGTTTGCAGTGAATATGAATAATTTTAATATATCTAAATGTATAGTGTGCTGTTTAAAAGGGTGGTCTTCATATGGTTTCACATAATTTCTGCTTATTCTGCATCCCCACGCTGGTTGACACAAGTGACAGAATTTATACAATTAAATCCATTTATTCCAGTGCAGTACTGTGAGAGTTCTGTATCAAAACTGCTCCTTCATATCCATTATTTATAACTACTTTTGTCTTTTCTGTATTTGTGCTGTGTCATAAAGAAACTCAAAATACAGCTCTGAGTGCACCTAATTAAACAGGGAAACAAAATCTTGTTGTTAAAAATGTTTTGTTTTTCTTTTTTTTCACTGCTCCTGCTAATGACAGATACTTTGAATAGTTTTTCTTCTTTTCAATCTCTGGTTGCCTACCAATGTTGAGGGAAGTGCCTTTGCCCAAAATTTAACTCTTTTTCTGAATAAGTTTCTAGGTTTATGAAAAATACATGTTTAAAAACCCCAAGACACACAAAACCTCTCAGAGTAAGCAAAATAATTGCTGATAACTTGTCAGAATGTTTGTTTTTTAAAAAATCTGCAACCCCAATAATAGTGAGAAAGAACAGGTTTTAAGTGGATTTAGTATTTTTTACTCAAAGCTTGTAGAAATTAATACCTTTGTCTCCGCAAGTGTCAAAACATTAATTTGTGTCAAGAACATATGCTTTCAGCACTTAAAACAAGCTTGTTTTTTGTGCTGTTGCTCTGCCTTGTTAGCTCTTACACTTCGATTGTCTGGAAAGGTTGCCCCTCTCTACTATACAGCAAAAGGGCCAGGCATAATTTAGCCATGGATTGAATGTGTGTAGCGAGCAGTCATTCCTGGTGGAGAAAGGCTGAGCCTCCTGCCATTGTTCTCTTGACAAATAGTGAGTGTCCTCTCTTTCCACTGTCTGACCTTGACTAATTGTGGAGAATTGGTGCAGCTGTCCCTGGCTTATTCTGTGCTGCAACACAAGGGCATGTAAGAAACTTTAAGCTGCCATCATAAAACTCCAGTTTGAGGACTTCATCACAATGCGTAGTGCTCGCTTGTTTTGTTCTGTGCTGTTTAGTTTGTTGCTGTTTCCTTCCTCTGATAGCATGCTTTAGAGTCATGCTGTGTTTTCTTCTAACTTGCCCTTGTACGTATTTCAGAAATCTATACTAAGAGGCTAGGGTAATAGGATATTTCTAAAACAGCTAGATAAAGTCACATGGAAAAATACTTATAAAACCATCAATTAAAAAATGAGATGGAAAATGAAGCTTATCTAAAAAGTGAGTGGAAAGGCATGTTTGTACTTTTCTTTTTCCTTATTACCATCACAATCTATTGTTGCAAATTCTTTTGGTAGAAAGCTTCAGTAACTTGGAAACTTGAAAATTGAAGAATATAATCAGAAAAAGTATCATGTGCATATTAATACAGGGATAAAATTTTCTGGTGCTGCTTTTAAATATTAAGCCTAACTGAATATTTTACTGTGTACATCAAAGCAAGCAAACTGTTTTTCCTGTACAGGTAATTTTCCATAATACAGAAAGTGGTTAAACATATATTGATTAGAATATAATATGCAGTTAATGTAACTTGAAAATTTTACTGGAAATCTTCTGAGAATTTTTATGGTTTTATTTACTTAATTAGGGTAAAAATTCATTTTGTGTGGAGGGAAAATTCAGAGTACCTACACCATTTTAAAGTCACACTTAGCTTTTAGCATTAGGGGTAAATTGACTTGTGCTTGAATGGTAAATGGGTCTTGCATTTGGGCAAATTTAATTCACATAGAAAGAAGTACTGGCTTGATTTATTTAAAACTGAACCTGGTTCAATAAAGTTCAGTTTTCAGCTACTGTATCTTTTCAGTCACACTGTTTCTCAATCACAGATTCTTTTTATAGAATAAGCAGATTTCTATTTAAAAAAAATCATACAGAAGTGAGGGGCCTTATATGTCTGCCCAACATATAAGTCTCTCCAGAATCAAGGGAATTTCTGGGTCCTTGGATTGCGTTGCTGCCAACAGAATTACTGTTCAAGGTAGGCTCATGAAAAAGATTAGGAAAAACAAATACAACCTCCACTAGAAGATCTGCAGAAACCCAAATTTCAGATTTAATGGCAAAATATTTATTGACAGAATGCAAGTAGTGGATGAATTTTCAGAAGTGATGAGTATGGGGTGGCTTATATAACCCTGGACATATCTAAGTCAAAATAAGTCTGGAAGTATAACACCTTACTCCATGGACTGTTTTCTTCCAATCTCTCCAAAGAGTGTGATTTACCACAGAGAATGGGAAGACTGACAAAATTTTGGTCATGAGATCTTTCTCCCACAAATACTCTGCCATTGTTACCAGTGCCAACAGGCAAATCACTGTTCTGCTTAGTATGTTGCTTACTGCAAGGAAAGAGTGGCAATACATGGCCTAAAGTACTTCAAGGAGACATTTCAAACTTGATTGTCTCAGGTTCCTGATAATGTGCTAGAAAACAGGATTCCCTTTAAACTCCCTCATGTCCCTGCTACTCAGACCTGTGCTGGGACAGCCTTGAGTACCACCTTACGACCTACTTAAAACATTTTCAGTGAAAATAAAATTTAGGAAATATCCGGCCTGAATTAAACTTGGTAGTCTTATGGCAATGCGGCACAACTGTGATGAGCAAGCCTTTTCTTGTTTTGACCTGAAGGCATGATGGCCACTTTTCTCCTCACCCTTCATAAGTTTTCTGATGACCTTGATCCCTACCTAACTTTCTGTGTAATGGATGTAACCACCTCATATTACCTGACAGCCTATTTTTGACCTCTGAAAATTGTTAGACCTTGAAATTCGGAGCAAGCCATCTTGAGAAATACTTTGCCAGATGGTGGAGGTGGTTGAGTCACATTTTAATAGTCCATGTGTAGAAAACAAAGCTGGTTTTAAATCCTACAACATCAGCAAAATAAGATACATATAAATAAAATTGTTGTTACTGCTGACTATCTGTTATCCCCCAGGAGCAGTCATGTACCAGGGCTCTGGTGGACCCATGCTCCTGGAGCTGAACTGACAGCCTTGGGCCGTTCTGAGATGTGGAGCTCCCAAGATCTCAAACTTCAACCTAGGTACCCACTAGGCAGATAAACCCTATGGCCTTGCTTGTAGGTTCAAGCTACAAAATCCTTCACCAACAATGCCAGTTTTAGTCCTGATTGAAGCTGTAGGGTGATGGTTTTTGCATGGCAGCAAGCTGCCTTCCTGCTTGTGTCAGCACAGATGTTGCAAGAAACGACTGGCTCAGGGACATATTAGGAACTCAGTGAACTATTCTTCCATTTCATATAGAGTTAAAAAAGATAAAAGGCTGCAATATGCCCAAAGACAAGGGATATTTTCAATCCTGTTCGCACCGACAGTCTAGCTATTGCAAAGGCACTGCAGGGGCATGTGGGAGCATTGCACATGGATGGTAATTGGAAGGTGTTCTGAAGAGGAAATCTTTAATCCGACTTTGTGGCCAAACATTTTATTCTGTGGAAATGCACGCACTAGATGGTTTTAACTGTCAGTGACTTAGACTTTCTTTCGTGTGTAGATTAGAACATGATTAGTAAGATGCCATTGCTGTGCTTCCTGTCTTCAAGTACTGTGTGGATCTTGATTTCAAGCACAGAGAAACAAGCTGACTCTGAAAAAAGTGTGCAGGGACAAAATAGACAGCATGCCTCTTTTTTTTTGCCTTTTTCACTTCTGTCTGCCCAGCAGAAAACTAACATGTGGGAGAAGCAAAGGAACAGAGTGACAGTATTTTGGTGTAATGTTTAGGTATGCCCTTGCACAATTTTCAGCTGTGCCCAGCAGTGTAGTACTGGCTGAATGGTGTCTGATTCAGGCCCTCCTGAATATTGCTTCCTAGCAATCTTAGAGATGTGAATCATCAAATGGAGGCTGCTGACTTGTGTCTGGAAAACGGGAGTCTTTGGAATACTGATATCTTTTTGTTTCTCATAGAGGTTATGGAAGCTTAAGAGAAGTAGTGCCTCCAAGAAAACTTGAAGGTCTAATATAATGTCTCTTCTGCTACTTTCCCCCTAGATATCTATTCACTAGTTCTTTTCATTCCTTCCTTTTCTAATATTCCCTCTCTGCTCCAGTCAGAGGGGTCTGCAGGTATATTTTGAGCTTTTCTTAACCCTCACTTCCACAGGAAGGAAAACAGAATCACCAGAGACCTAAACCAGAGCAGCAGGGAATGCAGGTTGTGAGCAATGTTGGAACAGCTACTGCGTTTTACAATTTGGCACAATAGAAATAAAAAAGCTTTTTAAAAAATGAACCCAATTTAAATACAGATTTTCTGTGGCCTGTCTCATAAAAGATTGTTTAATATACTACTAACTTGCCTGCTTCTGTTCTGAGTGCATGGCTTCACTTAGGAGGAGTATGGAGCAGAATTGCAATCTTTGCATTGCAGGACTTTAGACAGCCTCCCCAAATACTCTAGATATATTGGGAAGTACTGGTGGATAATATTCCATAGCTGAATTCTGCTTTTTGTGTTGAATAATCCTCCTGAATTCTGACTGTACCATATGCTTATGTTCTTTATGTCTGGAAACACACTCAGAATGGCTTTCAGAATGTGGCACAGAAGTTGAAAACTGAAGAGCTTAATTTTTTATTTAGGAATGAACACTAGCATTAATTACTTAAGCTTTGAATAAAATAACAGGTTTTGTGAGCTTATCATGCAGCTGGGCACATCTAAACACTCCTATCCTGAGTGTTTTGGAGCAGCTTTATTTATTTATCAAGCAGAAGTGAGAATCAGGAAGATCACATCTTTTCTTGGCGTTACACTGCCTGAAGTGTTTATGGCATCCCATGCACAAAGACAGATATGCATACAAAAGTAGGGATAACATGCAAAGGATTACAGAAGAGCCAGCTAAACTACTTGATTTTTGTATGTACAGGCACATGATAGGACATGACTATAGCACAATGAATCTGTTTCTTAAAATCCTGTGCACCATATTAACTAGAAATTCAAATAAAGCCTTGCCTTTGCTTTCAAATAGAAGTGGGATTGGCATATTTAGATTTAATGCTTCTAAGTTCTCTTCAGGAAAACAAAGCATCAAACAGATCTGGAGTGCAATTTTTGTGAGTAGGAAGACAGTGCTGCTCAGAGATAGAAGACAAATTATTATGTGTCTGGTTTCTGCAAATCTTGCTTCACGGGAATTGTAAAAGCCAAGTGCCGAGGAAGACATGCAAGGGTTAATATAATTTCCATTCCAGCGAGTTTTGCTTGCCATTATTTTCTTTTTCTTTTCTCCCTTTTAACTGATTCATAGCATAAAATCTTCCTGGACACCTAATTATCAAGCCAGCTCACAGTCACAGCTGTCTGCTTGGAGAACCCATTAGATGCAGCAGTTGAAGCCTCCATAATTCCCCAAACTTCCCGGTTGTGAATATTAAGAAAAGATTTTTACATGTCATATGCAATTCGGAGGTGGTGTGAATGGCGTTGGAAATGACGAGCTCTGAATGCTTGTCCATCACTCCATTCACTGGTTACAGGTGGTCTCATTTTCCACTTTCAGATATCGGCTAGCTATGACAGCAGGCACTTAATTTGCATGTTCGACAGACAACAAACGGCCCTGTGCATGTCAAAATAGGTGGTGATGCGTGACAGTTCCTACACAATACTGTCTCCTCTTTGCTTGACCTTTGACCTCCCTGCATGTCTTCTTTCACAATCAGAAAAAAATGCACTTTTCGTCTTTGGAATAAATTTGATACCAAATTGATTATTTTCCTTTCTTCTTTTTATTCTTCTTATTCCTCCACTTTTCAAGTATGCATGCATCCAGGCTTTCATCTTAACGGCTACAAAACTCTGCCAGAAGAGTCTCATAAAATTTAAAAATACGCAAGCAGTGAGAACAGGAAGCGCCTTGTTAAAATTCATTGTAGTTAAATTGCTTGAAAGTTCTTTGTAAATGCAAATGTAACCTTTAAAAGAGACCTTAAGTTGGGTTAATATTTGTTAAAAATAAGATTTTTTTTAAAAAATCACAAAAGTGCTTTATATTCACCTTTTTCCCCAGGCTGTATATCCATCTTTATATGTGCAAGTTGAGTAGTTTAGTATGCGTTTCAACAAAACATTCTTCCAGTGTTTTTATGGCTGCTGTGACTTGTACTAATGTTAAGTAACAAGAATCAGTCTTCCAGCACCATTGAAAGCACGCTTAGAGTTTAGAGTTTTATTTAAGTTAAAATGCTAAGAAGTGATTAAAGTGCAAAAATGTTTGAATGATGGCAGCACTGTGCACTTTATGGTGTTAGTCAGTGTTTGCTTCCTGGAAGTTGTAGCTTTTTATGTGTGCTACCTCCTGCTTAAGTCATATTAAAGGGAAAACTAAGATGAAGTGGATTCAAGCATGGCTCAGCATTGCAGAGTTCACCCAAGAACCTGAATTTTAATTCCAAAGATACATGTTCCCCCTTGTCTAACCATATGACCATAATCCTCTCACAGATCTTATCTGAGCTGCAGCTCTTGTTTTAATTAAGAATTAAAGCATGACAGCAGATAATCACACCTCTGGGGTGCTACAAGGCTTGAGATGTGGTTGTGTACCCAATATACCAAGGGTGTGATTATTCTGTGATAACTCCACCCCTAACAAGTCATCCTGTCTGGCCTCAGTAATGTGCAAAGCACTCTTTGTTGCTGTTGGCTTCAAGCATTAAACTCGATCAGCAGTGCACAGTGGAATGATCATAGGAGATAATGGACTAGAATGCCTTGTCTGTTGTTTTGTAACGTCTCACCTTTAGGGTTTTTAGACCATGAGAAGATTTAGCAAGTTGTAGGCACTCCTTCCCCCACTAGGGCAAAATCTCTTTCATGGAGCAGCACCTGGTAAAATTTGATGGATATGGAAATTCAGTGTTAATTTGAGATATGAGATGATATGAGATGGTTGCTTTGGTGTGTAGCTGAAGCACTTATGTCATTACCTCAGTGAGACTGTTCTGTTCCATAACAACTTTGCTGTCAGTTTGGATGGCAGCTGAAGCCACCAGATCAGCTAACACTCCTCAGGTGCACTGAAATACTTGAACATAGTTGATCACTTAAGAGCTTAGGCCATAAATACAATTTACATGTGAAGTTACTTATAGCATAGAGCAGGGCAATTCTTTCACTAAAATGCATTTCTATGAGTAATATTAATCATGACATTGACAGGTGTGTCAGAACCACTTTTTAGGTATTGACTCATGTTAATCCTAGGTGGGAAATGTGGGAACCAGTGCTGAGACATGAGGCAGTCCCAGCTTTTAGCTCCAAATGGTGCTGTGACAGAGCTGCATCACGACACCTGCTCTGTGTGTTTCAGTTGGTGTGTGCAAACACTGGTTTCCTTTCAACAGGAGGATTTGTCAGAAAGATAAAAATGCAAGGGAAGGAAGGATGGCCATATTTCCTGTCAGTCAGATTGTCTGCTGGTAGCTCAGGAAGGCATTTTAGTCTTTACCTTTACTCTTTACCTCTATCCACTGGCATCAGCAGAGACACCAACTGAGGAAACAACTGTTTTGCTTAGAGGGAAACAGTTGTTCAAGCTGTGCTGCTCTTCAATGACATTAACTAGTTGGCTGAACTGCCAGCTCTGCTCTAGTCTAGGAAGAGACTTACTTCTGAGGTTAGATCTTAGACTTTAAGGTCTGATGACCTGTGAGGCTGCAGCAGTTTGTGATGGGGGAAGTTTTGTGGAGGAATTGTGTCCGAGTCACCTGGAGTAGCTTGTTCTGGCCACTGTAAAAATAGAAAGGCTTGAATTACAATAGAGTGGAATGCAAGCTCTCATTTTCAAATCTTATATATATATTTATATATATGTATATATAATATGTCAAAGCATTCCTACACAGTAAGGTGATTGATCTGATGTTTTTACTGCTGATCATAGGTTTTTCAACAGACATATCATAGGTGCCAATATCAGCTTAACAGGCTGCCCAAGAGCAGCTGATGCACAGGGTATTGTAGACTGAGGTGGAGCTGAAGTGTCTGCCCAGGTAGACACAAGCCAGGAGTCCTTAGTTTCTCATGGGACTTACCAAGGGAGGCTTAGGGCTCTGCTAATGGATACCCAGCTTCTTTTGGTGTCCAGTCATCTCAGAGCACAGGCAAAGGATGGCACATGGTGTGCAGTGGTCTGTCTAAAGTGGATAGATTAGAGAATTAAATCTTTGGAGAGGGCAATGTATATTCAGAGACATAAGGAAGGGAAGAGGGATGCAGCCAGCTTTGAAATAATGAAAGATCCTTTATTTTTCTCCCCTCTCTCCTCTCATCTTACAGTAACCTAGCTAAAGTTGAACTATGTGCAGCATTAGTGATGAAATAAAACCAAGAGGAACGTGCCACAGCTCATGCTCTGTCAGTTGTGTTTTCTTATGCATTTGTTTTTGGCATGAATCCTGGCACACTCTGTATGGATACTCAGCTTTCCCATTAGAAATTCACACAGCTATTTGTAAGAATTTGTGATGAGAAATTGAAGCCTAAGTGAAGTCCCAAAGAAGAGAGGAATTGATTTTCCAGAAATTGCTTCCAACATGGTTTGATGACCAGCTTATTTGTTTATCAAATTGTATTCCTTCATCAGTTTTTGTGAAAAAATAGGCCCAATACTCATCTGTCCAACCCTTACTTGGGTGACCATTGCTTAAGGTTCTACCTTTACATAAAATTTCCTGGCTTGTCAGTTCTCATCTGTGCTTGGGAATATCTCACTCACTAATGAAGGCACAGGTTTTTTAGGATTTTACCATTCAAGCTCTAAAGAGTTTTGCAAGTGTTTCTGGATGTCTGAGGCTGTAAGGCAATGACTTTTTCAAAACTATGGGTGACTTAGACCTTATCACTTTAAATGGAAACAGATTTGAGAAGATAAACTTACTGTTAACTCAATTAGTAAAAAGTGATATAGTAAAACAATAGGACCCAAGCGTAGTCTAGTTTATTTTCTCAGATCTCAGGAAGGTAGATATAAGGCTTGAAAGTTATTGGTAATCTTTCTGTTACAAAAAGACACCTTTATATCAATGTTGCCTTTGTTACCACCACTTTGTTACCACCATTTCAGTGCACTGAAATACAATGTTTAATACCATTCCATTGCCAGCGAATATATTTGTATGGGATTGCTTTTCATTGTGCAGTTTTCATGCTCATTAAAAGAGGGTAAATTATATGGTCCACTTACTACNTATATATAATTCTTTCTAATGTAACTTTTCTGGCTAAATAAAGAGGAAAAGAAAACTGTGACAATTATTCTTGAATCCATGGGTGACATAGTTCTATCTACCTGTTTTTGTCTTTTCAATCCAAGGATGAATATCAATTAGTGATTGATTGCTAAAGCTCATTAAAATGTCTTTTGCCATAAGTTTGTCATATTTCTTTTTGATTTCTTTTTAATTGTAATTGAATAGTAAATTTAAATTAAAAAATAGGAAATTTACAGTCTACTTACATACTAAATAGAGTGCACAGATTCTTCAATAAGGAAGAGGACAAAAACGAGAGACAACAACCACAACCTCCAGAACAAAAGCAAAGCAAGGCTTTGTTTTCGTTCTGTTTTGTGAGATGCACAGATGCATCTTTTTTGGGGTTAGATTTTATGTTCCCCTTTCAGAGATCTGGAGTAGGCATCATCTGATCAGCATCTACATCTTTGCAGCATTTTATAGATCTTGAAAAACTTTTCTTCAATGAGAACAGTCTCAAAAATTTCAATTTGCCTAAAGCTTATTCCTGTCTCAAAGGAAGGATTGGGGTTTTTTTAGTTGCTCTAGCATAGTTGAGGTTTGTTCTCACTTGTTAAAATGATAAGATCATCTTCCTTTGTCTTTATTTGTATCTATGGCATGAATGAAGGAAGTACTTCTGTTTCTCTTTTTTCTCTCCTCAAAGAATTTGACATAGAAGCCCTGGAGCATCATGCTTGGGATACCAAATCTACTATGCAACAGCCTTGGGAAACTGAACAAGATTCAGAATTTGAGTAAGAAAACTGAACCATACATAGGTGGGACTTATCTAAAACACTTTAGATTCCTGTGTCAACTTTAAGTTCATTAGGTTCCTTCTGAAATCAGGAGATAATGTATGATTTGTTTCAAGAAAGGATCAAAGAGACCTGGGGGAAATCTCCCGCTGTCTTATGAGTATAGAACGCTGTCTCTGACTAGATGCCAAACATTCAGATGGAAGTTAGGTCAGACAAGTTCTCTTGCACATACTTAATTTGAGCATACACAGATAGTACTCCTCTGTAACATGAAAGTCCTGAATAGAGAACAGAGTATGTGAGAGAAGGAGTTACATGTGATCATGGAATCACAGTAATTTGTTGGCTTAGGTTAGAGATTCACAGGCAGGCCATGGGAGATGTAATCACAAAACGGTTAATAAAGAGCAAGCAACAGATTGTCATAAATTGCACTGTTAAAATACATCTTTGAGGGTAGTTGTGATGTGAGAAAGTCTGTTGATGTCTTGATTATAATTTCCAAAGTACATAGAGACAAAGAACTTTACCCTTTTCAGGTATGCTCCTTCATGAATGGAAAAAGTGTTGCAGATTGCACTTTCCAGCTTGACAATGTTCCATCTGAAACTTGATGCCCAACTAACTGAATTAGCACATGCAATTATAAGAGCCTTTCATGAGGGTGATGGTTCATATGCATGAACAATGAAGTCAGCTGCCAGATCAGTGCACTTTAGTGGAGCATTTCTGAACTTGATGTAAAAAGCACCTTGAGTGTCACCTATGGCCTTGTCATTTTGGAATTTCTCTTTGTTTGCCTGCTTTTTGAAGTAAGGTCTCCCTCCTAATTTTTGCAGTACATTTAAATTACCGCAGCTCTAGAGCTAGCCCGAACTTAAGTGAAGATATTCTGCTTTTCCTTTGTTTACTGTTTCTTGACTGTTGATGTTTCAGCTGTCAGCATACACATAGCATGAATATATTTTTGTTTTCAAAGTTTTGAAAAGGAGATAGAAACCTACTTCTGGTTTCATTTATTTATTTTTTTTTTCCCTTAAGTGTGATATGTGATGACAAGTAGACCATGTAAAAGTCAATCTGTGGTCAGCCACATCTAAAACTGAAAACCTTATGGCTTCACTTTGCAGGTGGCCATGTTAATCCTACTGAAATAAACTTTAATTGTTTTGTACTACTAGTAGTGACTATGCTATTGCTATTGCTATAATACTAGTGACTGTGTTAATGACATGAATACAGTGAGTCCACTCCCAAAATTTGGTAACATGTTTGATAATCATTCCATGAAAACTGAGAGCATGAGCAAAAAATTTAGGAAAGATCTCTTTCTCATACTTTGTGCTCTAAAATGTACAATTGTAAATTCCCATCAGTTTTAGTTTTGCCTTTACTATCTTGCCTGATACATTTCATTGTGGGGTGTTATTCAGTGAGTATAATGGGTCTTTAATTTAAACTTATGAATACTATCTAAAATGAGAAAGTGTTTTTTATACCAATTATTTCCTGAATTTTTAAAATTTGAAAAAAAAAGAAGCTTACACATTTCTTAGTGTTTCAGTGAAATAAAATAGAGAAATAGTGACATTTAAAGTTTTCTCTTTGTTTGTTTCTCTTTGTTTTTGGGGCTTTTTAAAAGAGACGTCTTTTTGCACATTTATGAAACACTTGGAATAAACTAAAGCCTATTTTCTTATTGACTCTAGTAGAGCAAAACTTTTTTTTTCTTCTGTTTTGCTTCACCTTTTCAGTCTAGCCCATAATCAGCGAGAGCAATCATGAGCAGTCTAAAAATTGTTTATCCTCTAGCTTCTAATAGAGAGCAACACAAGTTGAGAATTTTCCAAAATGAGTAGGTTTATATAAAATCTACATCCTTATTTGCAAACTTGATCAGATAGAGAAAAGGTGCTGATGAGATTTTTTTTCCAGAGGTCATTCCTAACCACTTCTTTCAGTGTCAGATTCAGGCAGAAATCCAGTCTTTCAGAGTTAATTTTTAGCTCAGTGATTTCAGGTAACCACCCAATCTTTTGACTTCAAAAGACTCGCCTGCAGTATAGTTTGTCATAACTGGGTCCTGATTTTAGAAGAAAATTTATGTGATTAGTCCCAAGATGCTGCAAATTGATGAGCTCTGATTTCAACTCTGCCACCTCAAAGACTGTTAAAGTCAATTCTACCTTTCACAGGTAGTGTTATGTGATTAACTTCTTTATATCAAGACATGGAAACTTACCTGCAGGAAAAGCATTTTTTTTTCTGCTGACCATTTTACATTGCTGTAAATTTTAATATGATTTAGAAATTCCCTCCTTTCCTTACATCAACCAAGTTGTGAATTTCCATTTTTCCATGGCATGTCAGACCTTATATATATGACCCAGGGCAGAATTTGAGCATCTGAGATGGGATCCATACACAAACTGTCCGTGGCACCGCGTCACCTCAGATTTAGATTTCCTCTGCTACGTGTCCACTTCTGTTCAGAGTGGAGTTCTTGACATTGCCAGTAAACTCTTACTGGTACACAAGGGGCCTAAACTAGATTCCTAAATCTCTGAAGTGACCATATGGCTGATGAAAAAATAATTTACAATCTAGTGATCTTGGTCATGTAGCAAATAATTGTAGGAAATTTGAGAAGGAAAAAGTAATCAAAATAATTGTTTAAGAGTCAAACAAATACTAGAGGAGAAAAAAATCCTACAACTCTCCTCTAGAACTTTTAGTGTAATTTCTTGCAGTTCTCTTAAACAGTGAAACTGCATCACTGACAATTAATAGTTCTTCCATATCTGTTTCCATCTGCTCCTGCAATTCCAGAATTACTTTTAACCCCCAGACAGAGGCTATTGTGAAACAAAATGATTTTTAATTGTGTTTCACTATAAAAAGTGTAAATAATTTCCAAGTAGAAAGTTGAAATCCCATAATATAAATATGAAATAAAACAGAAATCTTAAAACATCAGATCATCTATCATACTGCTGATAGATAACTTGTGTATCATGTTCAAGCAGAAAGGAAGCGTTTTCTTGGTTCTCCAGTTTTGTTTATTTGTGTCTTTTTCATTTTCATATGAAGTGCTTCTTTTCCTGTCAGAAATTTGCTGTCTTTTCTTATGGAATGGATGCAGTAAATGCCTGTCATTGTTATCTCCCTTCACCCCTGCCTCTAGCCTCCTTTCTCCAAAGCTAAAGGATGTGCTTTTATTGGAAAGTATCAGTTGCAAATTCTGATATTAAAGTAATAAAGATAATTGTCTAATTTCCACTGAAAGTATTAATAAAATATCCAGAAGCTCAAAGTAGGGTTACAGTTTTCAGGGCATTTTTAATTATTAATGGCTGGGTGATAACACAGACAGTGGTGTTGCAGACATCTCCATGATCTCAGCCTATAAAAGTGTTTTCTGTAGCAATCCTGGAGCATTGTTATGTTGAACTGTAGGACAGACTGTCGAAATTTTTATTACGTACTAAACATAGTAAAAACCCAAGATGATTGAAAAATTTAAAGGCATCATAAAATTGGTCCAGACACAATTCTGGCCAATTATATGTTGTTGAGTTCAACAGAAAAAAAAAAAAAAA
>VWYP01002618.1:0-30891 GCA_013400435.1 Pycnonotus jocosus | reverse complement strand
AAAAAGGCAAAACAAATGGTAAGCTGTTGAACTACTCAAAATATCATAAACCTTAGTAGATTACAGGTGCTATACCTCATACATATTATAGGATAACTTTGTAGCCATGCTTTTGTTTGTTTTAATTCGTGTTTCTAATTTTTGTCAGACCAAGCTGGGCCTTTTGTGTCTCTTATAAGCAAAATTCAGACTCAGAATATATTGAGTTTTTGGGGATGAAGAATCTTGATTTAGGCAGAGGTGAAAAGTTAGGCCA
Organism: Pycnonotus jocosus; assembly: GCA_013400435.1. Taxonomy (NCBI): domain Eukaryota; kingdom Metazoa; phylum Chordata; class Aves; order Passeriformes; family Pycnonotidae; genus Pycnonotus; species Pycnonotus jocosus. The sequence continues at coordinate 30,635 of VWYP01002618.1, read as the reverse complement.
CTCGAATCACTTTTTTGAAATGAAAATACCAAAAACACCAGAAAGGAGAAAACTCAACTGCTTTTGTTTTGCTACAACACAAATTGAAAAAGTATCTTAGAAATAAAAGAATTCACATCTGGAGAAGAGATATGGGTCAGATAAAATCCTAAACCATTTTAATAATTAGATTTTGGTGAAAAGAATAATGAAAATCTTTGTTGTATCCTTTTCTTTTCTGTCCTTACCATCTGCAGCTTTTTCAAAGTCTTAGTTTAGGTCTTATACTTCAGACTAAGGTTGTGCTGGTTGCAATTAAATGAATAAATTAAAGCAAGACCATAAACTTCGCTAATTGAAGTCCTTAAATTACTGTTAGTTTATAAAAATGCTGTAAGGACAGACTTTTTGTTCAGTGCTAACTTTGATAAGCCTTGATTGTACCTACTGAATATACAAAATGGAAGAAAATTCAAGTGCATGCACTTAAAACTATGAAATTATTCTGGAACATTTTGTACTAAATCAGCTGTATAAATGGCAGCATTATTTTTGACATATTTTTAAAATAAATTTAGTTCTCCTTCTATTAATCAAATTATAATATTTGAACTGAATTGTATATATTATATTATGCAATAAAATAATTCTCAATTTGGTTTTGTTTGGAAGCTAAGCAGCTATAAGTTTTTAAAAAGCAAAATTAAAGAAGAAACCACAAAATTAGCATTTTGGACCACAGAGCAGCTAAACATACGTGCTCCTAAATACGTGTAAAAATAAATGGAAAGAATTTGTTGTTAAACCATGTAAAAAGATCACTTAAAACCTAGAATAATTTCATCTGAGATCGCTAAGAATATTAGGAATTGCCAAATGAATCAATCTGCACTTTGAAATGTATGTAAAATTTAATATTTTATATTATTACTGGGCAATAATATAAATACTAAAATAATAAATATAAATATAAATAAATACTGGTGTTCTTAAACCCATAGTGCATGCAGTAGTGGGTGTAAGTGTAGAATTTAGCACACACTCGGGTCTCTTCAGCAATACTCTTGACCAGTAACTGGGGAGATAGGCTGAAGGGGTTTTATCCTGGAAAAAAAACCCCCTTTTTTGATAAATAGAGCATTACCAGCAGAGTGGGTTGCTGTGGAATGCCAGGGTGGAGTGGAGAGGAGTTCAAGTGGTAAGAGTGTTGTGAAAACAAGAAATTACCAAATATTTGCAGCCTTGACTCCAGCAGGTACTGCTAGACACCTAGTGGGAGCCTGATTTGTCTTGTTCACTCCTGGAGTGAAAGGAGGCCTGGTAAATTCTGGAGGCCAAATAGTTCTCAGCAAATTACATGGCAGCTCCCTGTCTTATGTGAAAATAAGCTCAGGCTTTCTTTCTGTTTCTGTGTCATGTTGCTACCTGCATTTTGATTATAGTGTACCATGGCAAGGCTGAAATCTGAATTATCAAAAGGTACAATACGTCAAGGCTTTGCTCTTCCCAATCTCTTTTTGTCAAGTGATCTGTATCATCTTTCTCATCTCCTGAACCCCTCCCTTGCTGGAGCTGGTTACCCGCTGCTGTTTACCAATGGTAGTTGTGGTTTTCACTACTATTTGTTGGATATGTCAAAACTACATAAACTTAATTTGTTTGTGCAGCTCACCTCTTAATATGCCCTTTCAGAAACCCAGTTAAACAAACATAATTTTAGCCTTTTGATCTCTTATCTTGTCTAATCCCAAATACTTTGTCTTCATGTAAATTTGGTAAAGATTTCTTTCAGTGGAGATTTTTTATTCTTAGTCTTGCATATTCTACTCCTTTGCTGCTGCTGTCATTTACTGTGATTTCCTTTTTTTTTGTTGTTGTTGCTTCATTGAAAGTTGTTACATGACCACTCTGTTCATTTCTCCTATTTGTACTTCTGTGTGCACAAATATTAAGTATTGTGTTCTGATATAGTGCTACTTTTAGAAACTTGCTTTTCACATTGTGCTACTCTTTCTGCACTTGAAACTCTGCAATGCTGCACCCTTAAGAATGGATTGTTTATCTTATTTGCCCAGGCTGAGAGATATGCTTTTAGTGGGGAACATGCAATAATATATAGATTTCCTATATATTTCCCATATCTTGTATGGGACTGGGGTAGCAAGTAGTATATGTGTACATAGTGTACATAGTCTCTCCAGTCTGCTCCAATCTGCTATTCCCTATTTACTGTAAGTTACCTGAATGGCTTACCTTCATGCTAAGTGAATGATGAAGTTTATACTTAAAAGATGGTTCACAGAAACAGAAGAAAAAGTTCTTTTAAAGTTCTGGTGATTGTCACTTAACTGGCACTATTTGGCTAGATGTGCTTGATGCCTTAAGTTTTAGCTTTCATACTTTTCAAATTCTGTGCTGCCTTGGTGTGTAGCTCAGAGTTCATATTAAGTGTGAAGTGTCTCTTCACAGGGTAGGTAGATGAAACAATCTTTTTCCAGCTTGAGACCAAGGACAACCATTACAAACCTCAGGCCCAAAAAGCATAAACAATGGTGGACTGAAGAGAGAAAACTGGGAGGATGGGACTTCATAATCTGAAGCTGTAATTGGAAAATTAACCCCAACATGTGAATGGACCAAAATTTATAAAAGTGTGAAACCTCGTGACCGGTTGTGCATTTTGGGACCATTTTAGGTCCACCTTAGGTGTAGCCCTGGCCAGGCTCTTGTACTACCCAAGGTGGATCCTTTCAGGTCTTTTAATAAATACCTACTTTATTCTCTAGCTCTGTCTAGTCTCTTCCAGATCAGCCTCTCAAGGCATCACACTTAGTGATTTTCACTTGTTGCTACTGGCTGCCAAAGGTACAAAACTGATTTTGCACCAATTCACATGATTTCAGCACAGAGGGTTTATCCAACAAGACTTGTTGGTTTTTCACTAAATCTTCAAACTGTGAACATTTCCTGTGTAAGGTAATGAAATGTGTGGTCCCTTGAGCAAGGCTGCCCTGATATTGAGCTGAGAGGCCTCTCCGAGTACCTCAGCAATCTGCATCTCTGTAACTCTTTTACTGTGTCTGCACAAAACTTTACTTCCATCAGTATGTTGCTGCTACCCAAAGAAAGGAAAGGAGAGATACTTCAGAATCCTCCTTGGCATTGCTGATGAAACGACTCTTGGCTGCAGCTTCCTCCTCCCAGCTGACTCGAAGGCAGTCAGCATTGCCCGTCAGCATTGCAGGAGCAGTGGCTGTGTTTCAGCTTTGGCAGGTGTGTTGTTGTGACGTAGCATCCGTTCAAACTGTCTCTGCCGCTCCTCTGAGTCTCCTCTGACTGCAGTTTGCCAGTCCTTGGACACAGCCATGGGCACAGCCAGGCTCTCTGAGTAGGCAGGACTGATGGATGACTTTGGCTTGGCTGCACTTTAGCAAAGCTGTAGGGAAGAGGTGCATGCAGCAGACTGCTGCTGTAGCTTTGAAACTTCTTTCACTGCACTCTCAGCATTAGGACTGACTCTTACATGCCAGCAGTGGCTGAGAGCACTACCTCATAATTTTGATTCAGAACATTTTGTTTTGTTTTGTTCTATTTTGTTCTGTTTTGTTTCTGTTTTGTTTCTGTTTTGTTCTGTTTCATTTCATTTAATTTTGTGAGATGCATATAGGCAACATTTAACAAAAAGACCCCAAACTAAAGACTTGCTCCGTATGAATGTTTTTTATCCTGTTTTATCTATTCAGTGCAGAAAGATTTTTGTTTTAATGCAGAGGGATTTTTGTTTCAAGGGTGAAGCACACGTTTTTCTGCTTATCTGCATAGAATCAGAGTAGTGAAGAATTTTGTTCTGATAAGATTTTTGTACTCTGGTGCCTGATATGAAAAAATGTATCAGGTGGTCAGGCAACTGTTTTCAGGTGTTCTGCAGCACAAAATCTTAACTTACCTATTCTTTGCCTTTGTTGCTAATTAAGATGTTGCTGAAGAAATTCTAGAGAAATAACTCTCTTTAATAATTTGTATTCCCAGTTGATCATTCTAAAATTTCTTTAAATTTTTTAAAATTCAAAAGTTTCTTTATATTCATTGTATTTGCAGAAAGGAGCAATGAAATAGAGGGCGTGCCATCTAAAACAAATGTGGAAAACCAAGAAAAGTATATAAAGGAAAAAAAGGCTAGGTAAAACCTCTATTTCCAAGAGAAAATATTCTTTAAAAGAAGGAGAGATAAATGAGAATTTGTAAAATGTTGTGTTGTAAAATGAGAATTTGTGATAACTAGCCCAGCCACCATTTTTTTCTGCAGATGAGAAGAATTTCAGGGGGTTTTTCAGTGTGTAGATTGGTTTGGAAGCTAGCATAAGAACCAGCTTTTTAAATACTTTTTTTTTTTTCTTCAAAAATATTCCTATTTTCAGATTCCATCAGGACAGCAATGTAAGAGTTGTGCCAAATGTAGGAGGCATGTTTCAGGGAAAAATAAACAGTGCAGGGATGTGTTTCTCATTGTTATAATTTTAGGAGGAAAAATTAACTTAAACATTAGTTGTTGACAGCTAAAATATTGTTGTCTGCTTCCTACCCAGTTATGCTGAAAATGAATACAAAGAGTTAAACTCTATCATAAAACTGTGAAACTGGGGAAAATCCCTGACCCTTTTCAAGGGGAACACTATGTTACCATAAATCAAAGCTGGTACAAGGAAATTATGGTTGAAGATGAAATCTTTGGAGTTCATTTGCTTGAAAAGAACAAGTGCCTACTGTTGATCTGACTGGTTTTACATTGATGTTGCACAATGAGTCATGTTTTACACTTTGGTAGTTGTGGCTCTGCACAAGAAAATTATTTGATCCTCATTTGCCATTAATTAACAGTTGTGCGCATGTTCCTTGAAAATATATTTTTGTATTAATGTATATTTTATGTCTTTTCATTCTTTGATATTTTGTAGAATGTCAATCTTTGTTTTATTTAGTCTTAGTAGTTGCTTAGTGATGGAATTTTAGTTTTTGAAGCCTCTTTTAAAAGTAGATTACTTTACCACATGTTTTAATGCCTCTCCTTAAATGTTTACTCTTTTAAAAATATTTTGGAAGCAATTCCAAATATCTAGAAAATGGTTAGAACACAGTGCTATTCAAATACATTTATTTCTTTGTGTTCATGTTACAGGCTTGTATGTGTGTATAACTGATATGCTTGTTAAAGTTTGTCTGTTTCCATTTGCAGGCCTGGAGAAGAGCTTGTGTGCTTGAAAACAAGTCAGCTTTTTCAAATGCATCAGGCAAAGTAATAAAAGGTGTTGAAACAGAGCTTGTGGGGATGGCATCCTTTACTGCAAATGATACAAAAGTGCTGAAAACTACAGGGTAATGTATTTAAAAGTAAAGCAGTAAAGCAAAACTACTGAGTATACTTCCAGCTTGTTTTCATAGTGGGCAGGCAACAGTGGGAACAATGAAGAAGTCAGAGACATGTAAACATAAAATGTCAGCAATTACTTCTCTTATGAAGCCAAAGATTAAGGGATTTTCCTCACTAAGTTCATTAGAAAGTTTGAGACTTTTAAACTTTACTCTTTTTTACAAAGAATGACCTCCTGAACTATGTGTACAAGACATTTTCTATCTGCATTAACCACTGAATTAACAAATTTTAATCAAAACAGAAAACAACAATAACTAGTGAGTTCTCTTTGCATATAAGTTCTCACTATTCTTTATCAAGTGTGTTTTCCTTATCAATACCTGTAAATATGATGTATATGTATATGTCTTACAGCATCAAATTTTCATCAAGTACATTTGCATGTGTATAAGGGACATAACGAGTGAATCAGAAGTAACATAAATCAACAAATGAGGTGATTCAGAAGCATTCTTGAAAACAAAGTACTCAGACCTTTTAAATTCTCAAGGAAAGTGATTTTGCCTGGCTCTGTATGGACTACTTCCCAGTCTTGAGGTTTCTCAGGGGTTCAAAGGGACAAAAAATATCCATAATCTCTCAAAGAAAGATGTAGATTCCACCTTGAAAATATATACAGTGGGTTATAGATGTTACAGAAAACCAGATTTTCTGCAGCTTCTAGTGTACAGAAGTCTGGATTTTATTTTTTCAATGAACTGGACCCTTAGCTAGTAAAGAAAAGCAGTTTAAAATGTACTTTTGGCAGCTTTAGTATGCTCAAAATGTACACTTATTGCCATATCATATCAAACACATTTGTAGCCTCTTTCACGCTAAACTTTTCTTAATGTGCTTTACAGAAACAGATCAACATATTAAAGGGACACTGTCAAGGCTGTTAGTCCTAAAAATTGACCTACTTTGACACTGGTCCCATACTGAAGCTTTTACTTCTGAGGTTTGTTCTGTGTCCTTCTTCCTGGATAACTGTTCTACAAAAAGGCTAGACATAAAAATATACAGAAAAATAATTTTTGTTTCTAAAAGGAGAACTTTAGAAAATATGATGTTTTGGGAAAATTCCAATTTTGTGATCTTTAGCAGTGTTTTTTCTTAAGGTGCAGGCGTAATTGCTGTCAATGTCAAGAGGAGATGCCAGTGCTAATATAATGTGTGACTCAGAGGGCTGAATGTTTATGTCTTGGCAGGTTGATAGATACAGAAGTGACAAAGTTATATTGAAGTGCTGTGTGGACTAAGTCCATTCAGCCCAAAAGTTTGTTCTGGCTCCTCAAACTTAATAGCCCTCTTCCAAAGGGCCTTGCATTTTCCTGGAGCAGGTAGTCCCTGCTTTCCCACAGATTAGGCACTATATTAAAATGAGTTAATAATTAACCATTTAAAGTTTTGGTAATGACAGGAGCTTAGCTGTATTGATTCAGTAAAACTGTAATGTAACTCATTGCATGCCAGGCTGGTAAAATAACATCACAGGCTACTGAATTTATTACCATGATTATCTTGCTAAAATCCTTACTTTTCTCTAGTAATTTATATTCTTTGGAAGCATTAAGTAATAAAACCCCATAACTTTGATACAAATTTCTGTAAAGAAAATAAATGGCTTGGTAACCCAGGAAATCTGGATTACACACGATTACCCAGCTCATGCTGTTTGCCAATTGTCAGTTATTTCATAAAGACAGGCATTCTGAAGTACAGAGCAGAGATACTTTTAAATATAACATGTACTGATCCAAAATGTGGACATACGTTTCAAAATCCAAAGTTCATGCTTCTATTCTGGCCAATTCTGTTACAAAAATCCAATTTGGAGTGCATAGCTGCACATGACTGACATCTCCTCCCCTTTCTGTTTGTATTGGCTAGTGATATTAAGAAGAGAAATAACTCATAACCGATGTTTTCATGACAACAGACCTGACGTTTTTACAGGAAAGCTGACATTTGTAAAGTCTTGTGCCAAATTCCATGCCAAGTCCCACATTTCCCAGGAGGTGTGACCTGGCAGTGGTTTTGCTGGATCTACACCAAAGAGAGAATTTAACATACTCTTGCAAATAATTTGCAAGGCAATGCTACTGGGAAACTAGCGAGTAGTACCTATTCATCTGCATTAACTGGTTTAATGTATTTGATAGAGAAACATTTTATTCCATTATTCAGTCATACTTCTCTGTCACACCTGTGTAACTTACAGAAAGACTCACATTTTGTTTCAAAAATCTAGTTCAAAGAAATAGAACAGCATTGCTATTAATTCTGCTACAGTATTTCTTCAGTGGTTCAATATCTAATAATGCTTCACGGTACTAATATTTGGGGATTTGGCTGTCATCAGAAATGAAGTCCTTACTTTAACAGAGATAGCATATTGGGAAGGTTATAGACTTGCACTTCATTTTGTAATGTCAGAAAAATTTGCTATGTTTGATTTTTTTCCCTTTGCTCTCTTCTTTGGGGAATTAATTTCTACAACAAATGGACATTACTGTTGGATTTCAGAAGTGATTCTGTGCGGTTTTCACGGACGCCTCTGGCTAGCTGAGGGCTGCCATCGTGTAACTGTTGCTACCGGGCACGCTGCGCGGTTGGTCTTAACTCCCATTTCCCCCTTCCCCTCAGGAAAATTCACCGAAGTTTGTATTCCTCCTGGCCAACCCCGTAGCTGTCTTAATAACCTGAAGCCTGTCCCCAGGCTACCTGTCTTGGTGCTATCTCATCCTCTGTCTTGCAAGCCCAAAAGGAGTTAACGTTGCTTCAGCAGAGGGTCAGGATCACCCGCTGTCGGCTCTCTTCAGTGTTTCTGAGCTGCTTTTGGTCCTAGCAGAGGCCCCTAGCAAGAAATGTGCCTGTTCTCTGCATGCCACTTCTGACAGCTCTTCTGTGTCCACCTGGAGAGTTGCTTATCACAGGGAAAGGGGAAACTGATCGATACAGGGTTCAGATATAGTTACAGACCAAATATTTAATGCAAACCCAGCACTGCACTTAGTTCATCTCAGCACGAATAGAGTTGTGTGGCTGTTTATGGCACAGATGTGCATCAATGTATTATTTAGCTCTTGTTACCACTTCTTTGAAAACCCTGGTGTACAGTCCCTGTAGTTTTCAGCACTTTATAATAAACTCATAACTGAAAAAGTATTTGAAACTCAAATAACTAAAGGGCATTTTTGGAGATCTGTTTCCAGTTCTTTCCATTTAATTCTCTATAAGTACTATAACTATTATCACATCTGCCTACACTCTGATATCTCCTGTTTTTTTTTTTCCAAGATTTTCAAGAAAAACACTATTTCTTCTTGCACATATCTGTAAACTGTTTTGTAGCCCTAGTACTCTGCATATGAAATTTTAGGTATGTCTCATTTGTATTATATTTCTCAAGAGTTTAACCTCATGTTTGCAACTTAAATTTTTTTTTCCTATCCTTTCAGAAAATTTTGTTCTACAGTGATTGCAAAAGTTAATAATTATGTCAAACATTATGTCTAAGAAATCTGTAGCAGGGCAGAAGAGAGTAATTGATTCAAGCTTTGGTCTCTGGGTGTTGGGAAAATCATTGCTGCCATCAGCCCCACAGCTGTAAGATCATGTGGGACCTTGTCACACCAGCTTCCCTCAGCTACTGCTTCTCAAAACTGATCTCTCCTGGGGAACCCCAAGGTGCTTCTCAAGGCAAGATATTTGCTTGTAGTTTATAAAAGAAATACCCCACCTTAAAAACAGGGAACAGTTAAATTTGGAAGGGAACTTTGGGAATTTTCTGGTGTAACATCCTGCTCAGGGCATATATAACTTTAAGGTTAGGTCATGATACTTCTTCATGTTTTTCATATTTCTTGATTATATAATGTTTATGTATATAATGTTTTATCATACAGTTCTGTGTTCCACAAAGACAGAAGAATGCAACCCTACATTTTTGGTGTACATGCATAAATTGACACACCTTTCAAACTGTGGTGTATTCTTATGAAACAATGAAATATAATTTAATATAATAGAAATAAATGATTGGTTTACTCAGACTGTGAAAAATGATTACAATAATCTTGGATGCTACTGCTTTAACGAAGACTTTTTAGCTTATTTAGGCAATATCCCTGCTCATTTCATGGCCTGAGGTCAATATCCTTTACCGCAAAGGATTTCCAAAATGTAGAGAACTGCATTTAATTACTTGCTTGTTATTTTTTCCTGATACCTTCTGAGATTCAACAGTTAGTGATGATATTTCTCTTCTATTCTGTTTACTAATTTCTTATTTTAATTTTTTTTCCTGTTCCAGGTTGACCTCTGCCTTACTACTAGAACCTGTTACTTGTGAAACTAGAACACAAGATATTTTATTTGTCTCTGTTATTTTTGGTCTATGGAATGTCTGATCTTCCTCTGGTTTCTTGTCTTAAGGTAGAACACTTTGCTGATTTAGCTTAATTTCTCTTTCTATCATATTTAATTATTCACTTGTCTCAGTTTTAATGCCCTTTTCCAGATAGGCTGAAATTTGTGCTCTCCTGAAATGCTCAGGGTGCTGTGTCTCTGCTACAAACATATTTGGAGGGATTCCTAGGAAAAGATAAAATATTTTCAGGAGTAGGAGAGAAAGCAATGGCAATATATTTGCAGTGATTCTAGCTGAGGTATGCTTGCTTCTCTTCATGTACTTCCAGTAGAGAGGATTTCTGTTGATGTTCCAATGGAAAGAGAAAGTGTTGTTCCAAGCATGCCATTCAAAGACAGATGTTTCTCCTTCAGTAAAAGGGGTCTGGTGGCCCTCTGTGACAGCAATGATACAAGAATGCTATTTACTTGATTTTTAATGAAAGCATCAAGTACTTATTTCACATCCCCTCAAAAAGAAGAGCTGTCGTAGTTTTTCTGTCCTGTGTATTCACAAGGAAATACAACTGCACGATTCTGAGGTCTGACTCTGCACTTTCGCCTAATCAGAGCAATTTTCCTGCTTGTCATGCATAACATTACTACAGCTTCAAGCAATTAATTGGATAGTTCTGTACTAAGATATCCACAAACTGAAGACTTGTGGAGCATAATAGATGAGCTGTCTGCATCAGAAGTGCAGCCTTAAAGATGACAACCTGCAACGTCCAGCAAAATTTCTTTCTTGAGTGGCAGTCCTTATTGCTGACATACATTTGAAGTATGCTAAGCATATCCATTGCATGTCAGTTTACAGACCTTTAATTCTGCAGACTTCTCAAATTTGTTTTGAAATTCTCAGTACGAGTTTTAGGATAAAGCCTCATAGACTGAGATCCTGCACAGCTCTGCTTGAAGATTACAACCTCATTATAAACCTGATTTTGTAAAAAAGTGGAGTCTGGTTGTCTTTGACAAAGTTTTCTTGACTTATCATGAAATGTGCTACGCACTGACTGACTGTCATTTGCAGCTTGAATGAGCTGATTCTGTTTAAAGTACAAATTAATGATTTAGGTAGGGATAGCTAACAGATAGCATATCAGTAATGATGAAAAATGTGATATAAAATTATCCAAAGTGTGAGGTTTAATTTATCTAATAGCTCAGAGTTTCAATGTAAGAAGCTTATGGCAAAAATGTTTGTCTGAACATTTCTACAGCTGAATGGTCTATCACTGTAGTGCCTGCTTGTATATTACTGGCCTTTGAATCATGGACAAGAAAGGAAACGTGTCAGAAGATAAGAGAAACTGAACCAAGCAAACTCAGTTGGTGTGTAAACCTCTTATTCCAAAAGTGCCAAAACCAAGTGTGAAGCATACTTAACATGGACAAAAAAAAATACTAATTATTATTTGAATAATCTTTTTTACTAAAACTTCTTTGACAGCCAGCTAGCCTTATTAAAACTTGATGAAAATACACATTCTAGAGATGATAAAGAAGTGTGCTGACTAATTTAGAGATCAGGAAAAGCCAAAATTATGGATCTGTTTTCATGCATTACTTCTAAGTCTTTAATTAAGTTTGAGTATGTGGATTAAGATTCTGTACTTCCATTATAATGAGTAGTAACTTTCTCTGTCTTCTCTCGTGATTTACATTAAATGGGTAAAANTGAAAATACACATTCTAGAGATGATAAAGAAGTGTGCTGACTAATTTAGAGATCAGGAAAAGCCAAAATTACGGATCTGTTCTCATGCCTTACTTCTAAGTCTTTAAGTTTGATTATGTGGATTAAGATTCTGTACTTCCATTATAATGAGTAGTAACTTTCTCTGTCTTCTCTCGTGATTTACATTAAATGGGTAAAAGTGATGAAATACCTGTTACTTCCCAATGAGTATTATGAGATCTGCTTTCAGATTTAAACATCCATGTATGATAGATTGCATTCATGTTCTCCCACTAACTTTTTTGGTTCATAATATCACATATTTTTGTTGTAAACCATTTATATGAGGACAGTTATAGGGGTTTTTTTTAATTAAAACAACCATCTCGTAGCATCTTTTAAACTTAGTAGTTTTTTCAACTTCAATAGTTAAATAGCCATTAATATATTTTGGGTGCCTATACTAGGACTTTCGCCTTTAATTCTTAGACTTGTGGGGTGTTGTACACTTGCTCAGCACTGTGAGCTTTCTGTTCACATGCTTCACATAATCAATTCAAATCATGTTCAGGACAGACTGTAGCAATTTAGGGAGCAACATGAACTTGAAATTGTTAGCTCACTACTTTCTCTCCCCTTTTGTCCAGTCTAGTCATGGCTGTTCCAGGATAAATGGGATTGGGCTGTGGCCAAGTAGATGCTGACAGTGTAGAAAAGAATCAAGCTGGACTGCTGAAGTCCTGCCCAGAGAACTCAGAGCTTGCCAACATCCTGTTGTAATTTCTGAGTCAGGTAATATCCTTTCCATACCAGCCATTTAGGAACAAAAAATCTTTTGAAACTCTTGATTGAGGGCAGGCATTGTCACATTAAGTTAAGTTCCTCTCAGCAATTAACAAATTGCATGATTTCAGTAGTGCCAAGGCTTTACAGTCTTGTTTTTTAGGAATTATAATGGTGTTTGCTGTCATCCAGGAGCAGCAAAAACGAGAAAGTGTTAAGAAAATTTGTTTTTTCTTTGTTTTGTGAGTTAGATTCATCAAACAACAACAACAAAAGGGCTTAAAAGAGTAAAAACAGCAAAACAAACATAAAAATAATAAACATTAAAGGTGAAGCCTGTCTTGGAATAGAATAGAAGAAAAGCTGCAAATCCTACATACAAGGACATATATTTGTGGGAGGAAAAGATGTGGGCAACTTGATTATTTGAGGGGATTTGCTGGCATGAAGTTTAAGAGAAAAGCTAAAAAGGGGAAAACCCCACCTTGTCAGGCTTTGGTAGCACAATGATAAGCAGCCTTTGTTGCCAGTACTGTAAATGTGTGTAGCTAAAATGCAGTTAACAGTAAAGACAAAGCTTTCCATGTTAGTATTAAATTGTAGAACCAGTGCTTTTTTGAGGGGGTGACCTTCCCCTTGCTGTGTCACCTAATCCTTTGCCTTCACATATTGTCATAAATGACATTTTTTCTGCTCCTGCTTTGCTCTGGCAGTATTTGTCATGTATCATTTTTTTCTGCCCCTGCTTCCCAGGAACAGGGGTTCAATCAATTTGCTATTTTTACCTGTGCACATTGTCCTCATCCAGTCACTCTGTAGCACCTGACACTTTGCTTTTCCCTTTCCCCTTCCCCATCTCTCCTTTGTAAAGGATTGAATTGTGCTTTATACCCTAATCCTTTCAAAATGTTGTGTACCTTTCTAAATGATGGCAACCTTCTGACAAGGCAGGAAGATGAGAAAGCTGGAAGCCATATCAGGAGGACCTGCTATGTTTGCTGTGACAATAGGGAAGAACACACTGTCTCCATTTAGGTCTGAAAACACCTCTGCTGTGTTTCTGACAGAGAGGGAGGGAAGGTGAGGACCCGAACTGCTGGTCCTCTTCTGTGCTGCCACTCAGCCCAGCCCTCATCATTCTCCCTCCCTCCACCTCCTGCCCCTCTGTCTCTTCCTTCTGTCTTTCTAACAGCTGAAGAAAGAGAAAAATAGAGAAGGTTTTTCTGAGAATTATGCAATTCATACCAAAATAGGAGAATTACACTTTCCTGAGTGAAAAAGCAGAGAGACTAAGAGAAGCTAATTTGTGTCTATGTGTGTCACAGGCACTATGTTCCTGGATTCCAGCCTGGATCAGTTGTTATTTTAGTCCTGAATTCATTTTTTTTTTTTTTTCCCTAGTAAGGTCCTCATTTACATGAACCTGTCAAGTGTTATGACATTTAATGTTAAATAATGTCACTTTCATTATTTTACTATGGGTCTACTGCACTCTGGAAGAACCACAGGTATGAAACATAAATGTTTCTGATGGTGCTGTCATAGCCAGGGACACAGGAAGAAACTCAGCTAAGAAGCCTGATAGAGGAACACCAGAAGGGCAGACTCCTTGGTGTCTCTATCATTCCCTTCTTCTGGGGCAATACTCCAACCTTTTGAACTTGCATTGCAATAATATTCTCTAACATCACTCTCAAAATCATACTTTTGCCAACAGTGGTAACTACGAAAAATAAAGCTTAAGCTGGAGTTCTCAGCTACTCTATGGATGTTACTGCTGAGGAGCAGGAGAGCAGGTTCAAGAATAAATCATAATCTCAAGGATTTTATTCAACTTGCAAAGTGATAAAGGGGAATTTGAGTGTCATTTTGTGCTGCCAGAACTTAAATCATAAAAATGGAATATATGAAATACATGTAAANAGCTGAAGTGCTCAGCTACACTATAGATGTTATTTCTGAGGAGCAGGAGACCAGGTTCAAGACTAGAATCATAATATCAAGGATTTTATTCAACTTGCAAAGTGATAAAGGGAAATTTAAGTGTCATTTTGTGCTGCCAGAACTTAAATCATAAAAATGGAATATATGAAATACATGCAAACCTACATGCTGACAAAATTAGATACAGTTTTCCTACTGTTATCATAAGATTTAAAAAACCTCCACCAGTAAACTGTTTTCCCTTTTTTCTTCACTGTTCAGTCTAGAACTTCTGGTGCTGAAATACATTAAGAGGTAACAACATATCATGTTCATTCTGAAAAGTAATGCATATGCAATGGGTTGTGAATTAAAAACCCTGACAGCTTTCTTGTGATGGATAAGTAATTTAATCTGTTTCATCTTACAGAAAGAGATGAGACAGGAGGATGGTTCACAAAGTTTGTTTTTTTTTTCTCTTATTTCTTTATTCACTCTAGTGTGTGTACTAAACCATAAGAAAGAGACTGTCCTCATAAAATTCCAGCTCAGGTGTGAAAATCCAGGTGTCCTGAATAAGCATAAAATTTTGTGTGCTTCCTTCTAAGGAAAAAGTTCAAAAGACTTAGAGGTTTTGTGTAATTGGGATAAGCAACAAGATTTCATGCTTATCCAAATAGAACTAAACCTCTCAGTCTTTGAACTTTTCCTTAGAAGGGAGCACTAGTTATAGAGATGGGAAGAGGGGTTCAAGGAAAGAGAAAGTATAGAGAAAAGAGAGGGGTAACTATGTGTGTGTGTGTTTGTCTGTGTGTGAATATGGAAGTGTCTTTTGCAGTGGTAAGGAAGATATGCTTTAAAAGCAGCAGAAAAGAAAAAGATCGTGAAAGTATTGCATGTACAGATCAACGCTGTGTACAGAATTAAACTTTAAGGTCCAACTTTTCAAAGGAGCTCTACTTGTATTGCAGCATGTGCACATTCTTGGTAAGTTTATCAAAGTGTTTGAAAATCAGTCCATATATATCACAATAGATTGGGATCCAGCTTCAAATTCTGCTATAAAACTAGATATGAAAATTGCAAAGTGATAACCTAATTTTCTTCCTTGCATTGAAAACAACAAAGTAATTGAATGAAGATGTGCTGGTAAAAATAACTGCATATAAATATATATAATTTTTTATAAAGATATAAAAATAACTGCAAATAACTAAGGATTGCTTGGCTTTTAGCATATTTCTCACAAAAGATTATGTCAATGAAATACAGGCTTAAAGATTGTTAATCAGAATTTATTATAAAGTTGTTATATGCTCATGTTTACAGTGGCTATAGCAATAATTTCAAGACAGGATGTAACAAGAAATAATAGAGTAAAAGTTAGTTTTAAAAGGCAAACATATATCTGAATGAACCATGGCTGCTTTTCTGAGCTCTTCATTACTTTGCCAGTCAAACTGGAAGGTCTAATAGAAACTTTGTCTTCTATGGGCGGAGTAAGAGTAATGAATGTAACTCAGAAATTTGTAATTTAACTGAATACTCATCTAACCAACTTGAAAACCCTTTTCCCAAGAAGTATTTGTTCACAACCACACATATTAGTGCCATTCATTTGTGTTATGGGTTAGTGCCATCCATTAAGTATTCACTGAGAATCTAATTCTGATTTCCTTTATTTGGATAACAAGGTTTTTATTGAATTCAGTGATGAGAAACTTAGGTACTTTTAATATTCAGAACGGCTTATAACGTATTTTTGAGGATATATAAAAAGCGTGCTAAGTGTTATCAAGTCTAAGTCTATGTCAAATCAGAGAATTCTTAAGTTAAAACTCACAGATATAAACTTAAATCTAGAGAAGCTGACAGATTCATATGACATTGTAAATTACCATCACAAGAAAAAGCCCCTGGCTTCAAGCTACTTTAAAGTATGGATACTCTCAGTTATCTTTTTTTGTATTGTTATGGTGAAATAATTTAACTGAGGATATTTGTATCTCTGGTACTTACTGATTTTGAAACATTAAGGTTTATGAGTTGAAACTTCTTACTGACATTTAAGAGTGTACTATATGTATGTTAGACTAACCGTGCAATCAACTCAGTAAATAAGTATAGCTAACGTACCTTCAGTAGACTTGAGCACTGCAGGCTCAAAGCCTGCCTGAGAAACTCAGGAAACATCCTTTAGGATGCTGTGTCTAGGCTGGTGTTGGTGCTGGATTGTGCAATATATACTTACTTACGTGTCTCCTCAGTATTAAGTTCATCTGCAGGGGAAATACACTCTTATGCATGGATTTTAAAGGAATTTAAGGTATTTAGACACACATATTGTTTTAGAATTCAATCAAGTTTGGATTTTTACTTGCACAAGGATTTTAAAATTATTATTATTTTTTAAATGTCTGCAACTTAGGTGGCCATTGTTGGTCAGCCAAAGTATCGTTCTGATAAGACTCAGTCAAAATATTATGTAAGCTTCACGTGAAGTGACTGGACCTCAGTCTCAATACACAAATCAATTTATGTTCCAGATTCTCAGAAAGGAGCAGGAAAAATTGCATCCTTTTTCTGGCTCCATAGTGTTGCTACAAATGTTCTAATAATCTAATAATTGAATATCATGTGACATCTTGATTTGATATCAAAATTTCAGCAATTTCTGAAAGTGAGAGAATTGATATGAACAATCCCTACTGGAATCTTTCATTTTTACCCACTCTGTCACAAAATTTAAGCATTTTGTAGTGGACCAGTGATGTAAACTTGCTGTAAATTCTCTCTAATTTGGAATGCTCTCCACCACCAACGGCAGACTGAGGACAAGAAAGTCCTTGATCCAATCAGTGGAGTCAAGTCAGTTGACCAAAAGTACTCCTCCTCTTGTTCTAAGTCCAGTAGACATAGCAAGAAGCTAAACCATTTTCTGGCTTTTGCAGGTTGGTAGTAACTCCTGAAAATTTGCAAAACATAAAGAAAGGGACATCTGGGCCTTGAAGCTGCTAGCACCCAGAAAGTCATGGGAATTTCAGATGTATAAGTAGTTGCAAAGAGCTTTGCAAAGTTTGCAAGAGCTTGCAAGAGTTTACGCTCTTAATAACTCCTATTTTTTCCTTCTTCATTTGATTGTTTTTATTAACTTTCCAATCTCCTGGCTCCCAAGTATGAAACTGATTAGTGACCTGGCCTTACAAGTTTATGCCCTTAAGACAGCATTTCCAGTAACATAGATCTTCTAGTACTTTCTAGCAAGCCTCACTGATAACTTTATGTTAATTTTAATGAAGTCTAAAGCCACAAATCCAAAATTCTTTGCTTCTGTATTATTTTAGATCTGAATCTCCTTGAGATTATTTTTTTCCCTTTGCTGCCATTGGCAGATGAGCTAATATCCCTTCGAAGCAAGCAAAGCACATAATTACTCACATGAAAAGCAAGCTCTTTGGGAGAATTCTCAGCTAAACCCACCCCTTAGAGGAAGATAGGAAGGGCACTGGCAATTAGATAAGCTGCACTTCAGACATGAACAAACACATTTATCAGATAATTAGTAGATACTTTTCTGTGTATTTCTGGCATCAAGATCCAAAAGCAGTGCTTAGGCAGGTAAGCTCATCTGCTGAGAAAAGCCCTGTGGCTGCAACAGACTGCTAACTTGAGAGGGAGAAATGTCCTGTATTGTTATTCCTTGCATGCTTCAGACACCCAATGTTCTTTGTTGTGAGTCTTCAGCCAGTGTCACCTCTTCTTCTCCCATAAACCAGAAGGCAAGTACTGCCACATCAGAGAAAGAGCAGCCCTCTGAACTGTCTGCCTCTCACAGGGGAGAAACCCCACCTTAAAATCTGAGTGGGGTATTTTAGGCAGAGTGAGGTGAGGCAGCAGAGATGCCGAGCAAAATTATCCAGAAATAAATTCTTAGTTCCAATTTGTTGGAAGTGGGAACTGGGTACACTCTCTATAAACAGGCTCAACTCTTTTACTTTGGCAGAAGCTGGGGGATTAGAGAATTTACTGTGGAGGTGGATGGCTCCAAACAGTGCCTAGGGATCTCTGGAGGCCCAAAGATTTCTCTCTGGACTACAGAGGACCTTTAAAAGCAAGTCCTGTAGTACTTTTTGAAAAAGGGAGGACAGTTAATTTGTTCCTAATGATGGGAATGTTCTGACAGTCAGAGTAGATAATGAAAGAGGTGTTGTGTACTCTTTACCAATAATTAAAAGTATAAAAGACACTGCAAAGTCCTTGCAATTTCTGTGTTCAGACAGGTACATAGATGTACATATAGATGTGCATTTATCTATAGATAAAGAATACATATGAGAAATCCTAGCCATCTACTTTTGTAAATTAGAGAATGATCCTTTTTATGATCAAAAATGCTAAAATATTATGCTAGTAAGTGACAGAACGATCTGATATTTTCATTCAATAAATAAAACATTCCAACCTAGTCAATATTATTGTGATTAATTTTCTATTTCAAAATACAAAGCACTAATGATTTGTCAAGGAACAAGTTTATGAACAAGTTTATATAACAGATGGAAATGTTCTTCCCACAGTGAGTTATATGCTTGTAAAAATGTATTTAAAACATTTCTCCATGATCAAAACAATAAACCACAATCTTCTGAAAATTTTAACACAGTCTCCAATGTTACTGGCTGTTTTCCTTTGAACTTCTTTGCATCTGCATATATATTTGTAAACATACAGATTATATAATATATAGAATACATGATTACCTAATAGCATACAGCTATAAGGTGTTTTTTGACATATGAAATTAAATGCATTTTTCCATAAGTACAGGTACAATATTTTTTAAATATTCCAATAATATTTTTTAATAATTAAGAAAAATTTATTCTAATTCAGAATAAACACTGTGCTTAAAGGATAAGTATTTCAAAAATAATGGTGATAACTTTTTCCCAACTTGTTCCATGATATACACTCAACATACTATGTATAGTGTATTATGATGGATAGGACTATGTCATATATTAATCTGCAAACTTTCCTCCAAAATGCCATAGAAATGTATTTATTCATTTGACAAGATTTTAGAGTATCTCAGCATGTCTAATTCTAATCTTCTCTTTTATGAAAATTGCCAATCACAGGTTGCACAAAAATGAAGGACGGTTGTAATTTTGGCACTGCTGCCAAGAATAATTTCCCCCAGAAAGCAAATCTCAAAAGTCTTTGTTTCATAAGTTGAGCATAAAATGAAACTTTGTAGTTCTCAAGCAGTGGAATCTATCCCATGTGTGCTGCTGTGGTTTCAACAGCTTCATAAGAAACACAATAGAACTATTTTGCCCACAGGGACGTTAAGTTCATTAGTGTTTGTAAGATAGTCTGAGAGCCACACACAGAAGGTGGTATGTAAGTGTCCATGTATGAAAGCAATGACTATTGCTCTAGCTGTGTGGCTTTACATATAATATAACATAGAACTACTTTACTCAGACCAGTCAAAGAAACAAGGATTATCTAGAATGTTATGGAAAGTTTAATGGTGTTGGGAGAGACCCATTAACTTCTTTGCATGCAATCTGTACAGCAGTTTTAGTGCATAATTTCTTTATTCTGCATTTTTATTTTCATTTTGGAAGTGAGATCACAAGAATTTATAAAATACCTACATCTAAATATCTATTCAGAGTGGTATTTGTTTAATGTAAAGTTAGCTATCTGAAATCTAGAGACCTAAATGCACTAGTCATTTATATTTTCTCTATAAGCAGCAGAGAGAAACATGCATCTCCTGAGGGCAGTTCTTCCTTGGAATGCATCAAAACTAGGTGGGATGAAACACCTTCTGGAGATGTCTATCTGCATCCATTAACCCTAGAGGGAGCCTATTTTAGACTAGCTTTATCTATCTAGAAGTTAAAGAGCTAACTAAAGATCTAGAAGTTAAAGAGCTAAGATGCTCCCTTACTGCTCCATTAATGAAAGATGCTTCCAACCCTTCCAATAACTAAAAATAATAAAAGAGGGAGTGAGACTCTAGCCCTACTAAAATAAGTGACTCCACAAACTTCAGCAAGCCCAGCACTTCTGCTGCCAGGTTCAAGTCTGTTTCTGTGTGTGCAAAATACCCAGCTTCAATGCAGTCTTTTTTCCCCTTGAATAAAGTCTGTGATTGTATAAAACTATTTACCATCACAGCAAGCTTCTGCAGCTTCAACATACTAATTTTAGGAAGAGCTACAATCTATGTAATGTTTGACTTCCCTAAAGTGAGTGTTTATTTACTGCATTTAATTCTTTGGTTATACAGTTCAAGCAAATTCCTAAATATTTCATGCCTAAATATTTCATGCCTTTTTTCAGGTATTTAAAATACTGATAGCATTGCACAGGAAGGCAAGAGCAGATGGTAGGCAAATAGATGTAGCTGCAGCTGTCTTTAAGCAAAAACTACACATGAGTAAAAGATGGCACCTGCTCTGCTGCAATAAAAAAAATAAATGTTACCATCCTATGTATGAAAAAAAGTAAGTTATTTATTCCTTATCTTAAGACTGACAAATTTAGTTGTGCCTGAGCTACTGAAGAACTTTGGGCAGGTCCACAGACCTGTGGAAACTGCCTTGCTCTCTAAAAACCTGCATCTGTGAAGGATGTTGGTGACTGTACAGGAGCAGACAGCCTTGACTGACTTAAGGATGTCACAGACAATGGCTGGACAAACAGCAGGAGTTAATAGACTTGTACAGTAGTGGTTCCTCTATCTGATTTCTAGAGAAATATTTATGCCTTTACACATTTAGTCAGCATAGATCACTTCTTCTATTAAGGAATTTCTCTAAAATGGGAAATATTCTTGAAACACAGTAAATAGCAATGTCGGGTGGAACATGAGTTAATAACAAGAAGTTTAGAGAAGAAAATCACAGGAGTTATTTGAGCAGATGATAAATACCAACCTCGAGAAAAAAAACATGGCACAGGAAGAGGCACACCCACTATTTCCACAGAAAGAAGTTATCCAGTAATGTGCACTGATTTTGATAGTTCATTAGCTGCACAATAAATATCAAGATATGTACAGTTTTGAACACAGACAAATGCAGACTTTCTTTACTTCCAGGTTATTCTCTCAAATAGAAATAAAGAAACAGTAAAAAGCAGGTAATAAACTTAGTTTTAGAGCCTGACCCCACTGTTGGTTCCTGACTACTCATTCCTTTTCTTCAGCCCCAAGACGACTCATTGAAAATCTTTGGAAAATGCATCTATCATCCTCTAACACATCAATTATTCAATATGCAGTTATCCTTAGTCAGTCAATGCATGCTTTAATGAATGTTTTAGAAGTTTCTTGAACTAGCTGTTTTGGTGAGTTTTTGAATAGAGATCAGCGTGTCATAGCATCCAGGCAAGCCTTGATGAAACTGTAGGTAGCTGCTCATACCAGGTATTAATGTATTTGTGACACAAGTATCTAATCCTGCAACAGTAAGTACTGGTTGCCCTGACAGGTGGTGGTACCAATTCCATCTATCCTTAAGCAAGCTGAAGTTCAAAACTACTCTGTATATTTTAGATTTATACTTCCTAAAATAATAAAAAACTCTTACTATCTTAGTGTGACAAGCACATTAAGGACAAACTTAGTGCCTGAAAGGAAATACAGAGCGGGCATACAGTTATTGTAATTTCTATGGGAGCTTTCTTACGTAGGAAAAATTCACTTTTTTGTATTTGCAACTGCTGGGAAAACTCAGTAACAGAGTGTTACTGAGATTTCCATATTGTGTTTTTGAGCTTTTTGAGCTGATTTCCGCCTCTTTTTATCGAAGGGGATTTTGTCTTGTCTTTAAGCAATACCAACAATAACTCTCAGTTTTGGTGGTGGTATTTACTTTCCATCCTCCTCCTATAAACTGGGTGCTCTGAGAAATCCAGGGTAGTTATAATAGTCCTTTTTTGCCTCTCTCATGTGGACCTTGTGAGGCTCTTTAACAGCCTGTGCTCCTCAGCCGTAGATTGCACGGGGTCAGGAGGGTCAGGGTGATTTGTGAGCTCTTCCTTGTGTGACAAGTCAGTTTTAGCCACAAATACACTCAAATACAGTATTACACCTTGATGGCTTTCCCAAGTTGTTCTGCCCCCACACCCTGAAGAAGATGGATTGCTCATGATCCGTGTGTAAGATGCCGCTGCTGTAGTCTGTCTTTAGCTCCAGCTCACATATCTCACCTCTGGGCAACAGCGCAGTGTAATTGATGTTCAGTATGCCTCAAGGGGTTAAAAGATTAATGCACCACAGAGGTATCCTGTAAGCTGCAGTTTTGAGGAGATAGGCTCCAATCCGCAGTGTTAGGTTTCATTAGGAGGTTAAAAAAAGAAGTTGCACCAGAATGTGCATTTGGCCAGCAACTGTAAATAGTTGAATGGAAGTATACCATACCTTTCTGAAGGTTTTTGTTGTTTGGGTATATGATTTCACTGTAATAACCACTGAGTAGGATTATATTTGATAACAACGTTTTCTTCAATAACATAATGAATCAACATACAACAATGGTTATTATTTTAAGAATTTCCAATCTATTTATGTAATTGAAAGAGTTTATAAACCTGAGTGAATCCTGAAGCCCTGATTTCCCTGCGTAGGTTATAGTGACTTATATGAAGACTTATGACTTCAGTAAGAAGTTGCAAATGTCCAGAGCAGAAAAAAAACCAGCTCCAAGAGCATAGTATACACACATATATAAAAATATGTACACATCCTCTTGCTCTCACTTCTAATTTTTTCTGTAAATGATTAGCTCTGCGAACATTCTGTCAAGGACACTCATAATAGGCAGATAAATTGTTATTGCAGTGATTGTATGGAGAGCTGAGTAACATTAAACTTTGAATGTGAATGGAATTTTTTCCCAGTAACAAGCTTAGATTTCATATCTGATTCAGGCTTAACAATAGCAATATAAGGCAAAAGAGAAAAAAAAAAACCCTTTTATGTATATTCTGTTTAAATTAAGTGTTCTACTTTTTAAATTAGATATGTAGAAGTTATTTCACTGAAGCTGGAAATTAAGTTCATTGAAAGCATTTGGCCATTAGCATAAATATCATAGAGGATGATACAAAAAAACCCGTTAAGAAATGGCATGACCTGAATAAGCCATTAATATTAAAGCTGCAGTTTGGCAGGTATTTAAACAATAGTGAACATCACCCTTCTGGCCTGTCTCACTGGAGAAGTCTTCAATAGAAAAAGTGGTTTTGTTCTCATCTGAATCCAGACTCAGTTCTAACTGTTTGTGTATAACAACTGTGTGGTCATATCCAGTGTAATATGTTCAGCATTCTCAGGGAGGTTCAAAAGGCTGCTTTAGAGTAGATGTCCCTGGCCTCCAGCCTAAGAAATTGAAGCACAGAGTGTGTCACTTGCTGGATTAAATCCCACTGATTAATTCCCAGATTACCCAAAAACTCTGTCCAACTCTGCTTCTGCTACTGATCTGCAGACATAATCCTCATTTATGTCCATGTTTGGTCTGGTTATAGGCTATTAAATGCTTACACAATCCAAGGATTTGGGGAAAAATCGTCAGTTTGAACTGAAAGGAGTTCCTAATTCCTTTTACTATTTTCCAAAACTGAACATAGCTGGTACAAAAATGAGCAATTCACCCATGTATGAGAAAAATGAAGATAACAATTAGCATTTAAAAGGTGCCATGTTTGTAGTGAATCACTGAGGACACTTTTTTGCCTGTTTTTTGGTACAAGAGTGGGGGATGAGACCACATTTGTCTCTTCTTGAAATGCCTTGAAAATTTTGTTCTCAATGAGGGAATGAAATGCAAGAGTTTAGAGAGATGGAAGAGAAGACCTTAAGAAAAAAATAATTCCATTGGAAACAGAAGCAAAGAATAGAAAATGTGGAAAAATACAGAGACAGCAGAATATAAAAGAGACACCTAGAAAAATAAACCCCTCAACATATTGTGACATATGCAGTTCTTAGCATATCTATTTTTGTTGGAATTTTCCTAATTGATAGAAGTTTCCATGTATCCAGAATGGATAATTTATTTTTGCGAATGTGTAAATTAATCTCAGAAATATTCTGGTTTGGAGGTTACAGAGAGATTGCCTTTACCCATATAAGGATGATGGCACACCTCAAGTGGACTCAGCTTCCACATCTGAGCTATGACACACTAGCTTTGAAGCCTCCAGACTTCATGAAGTTCAGCAGTCTTCAAGCATCACATGGTTTGATGGTGTCAAAACCAAGATGTGCTGCTTTGTGGAAATGAGGCGGCAATCATGTAACAAGTTACTGGAAACAATGGTGATTACACAGTAAGTTAATTACATAATTATCAGGAGAGAAAGTGTCAGTGGTAATGTGAATCATATCACCACTACAATGCCAAGGGATGTTGCAATCTGGAATTGACTGGTGTTAGCACTAGAAAGGCACCAGATTAAAAGAGTCTGAGAGGACAAACTGTGGATATACCACAAAGAGGTGAGAATCACAACATGAGGACAAAGAGGAATCTCTATGAGACCACAAGTATTTGCCAGTCTTGTCACACTGTTTGCAAAACATATTTTAAAGGCATAATTTGGTTTGAATGACAGTCTACAAACTACACAGACAATGCAAAATTCAGCCTTGATAATTGGTTAGTACCTAGCTTCTTCAAACTATCATTTCATTTCATTTAATTTCATTTCTTTTTGATTTTTCACTTAAATTTTATTTGTTCTGATTCTAATCCATCCTAACTTGCACATAAAGTTGTATGTTTGTGTGACATCACCAAAGGCATTAAAAACATAGACCTTAATTGGTTTAAAGAAATTAAATTTTCTTCAGAGTTTAATTTGAATGAGGTGTTTGAGAAACCCTTAACATTCCCCTTGTTCATAAGGCACTAGTGCTGAAACAAGTGAACCATAATTCTGTAAGTCCTAGAACCACATGAAGTTTTTGCGAAAGACCCAGAAAACTATAAAAAAACTCAATTCAGTATACAAAGTATCAAGTTCATAGAGTACGGCCTGAACACTTTTACTGCAATTGCCACAGATTTTGCACAAATTCAGCTGTACATTGGAGTGAAATGAGGTGATGGGAATTATAGTATCTGCTTCCCTTATCTTTGGTCTGTTTACGTTTATATGGCAAACTGTATCTAGGGCTGTTTATTCCTATGGGTAGTGCCCAATTTCACCTGGGACCTGTAGGCATGTTTACATACAAGCAGTAATTACAGTGAAATAAAAAAATATTGTTTTATACTTCAAATTTAAACTGCTGGGTATTTTGGGGTGATTTTACAGGAGAGCCTTCTCTCTCTTCTCACTTGAGAAGTGGCAAAACTTTCACATCCATCGTTGCAGTACAGAGGGGAGAGGGTTGGTTTTTGAAGAAAAGCATCACTCTGGAGGCTCTGGGAACTGGAGCAGCTCTAAGGTCTGCAGCTGGAGGCGGAATGAGTGCAGAAGGAGCTGGAAGAAATGAAAGGGAGCTCAACATGGGCAGCAGGGCAGCCCAAGGATGAAAAGCATCACCGTGCCTTTTAACAGCATTTGGGAGAAGTGGGAAAAGCTGGAGGAACTTGGAGGGTGTTAGGAAGTTGTAGTTGAGAAGGACGAGGCACTGCAGGAAAAAAAAAGTCCCTCTAAGGTGAGGACAGCGTAGCAGGCTCTTCATTCTTAGCCCATCTGCGGTGACTACAGCAGTACTGCTGTCACTGATCCCTTTGTCATCAAAATGTTACAGTAGCAGTGGGACCAAAACTAGTTGTCAGACTAGAAACAAAACAGAGGACACAACAACATCTTTCATTCCTGTCCCTAGAGTCACCACCAAGCAAAACTATTTTGTTAATATTTTATTGTTATTAGTCATAAGTACAGCAAGGGAGCTATTACAAGTGAAACACTAGAACAGACTGAGCTGACAGTAAGCTGAAACATGCCTAGGGCAACCAACTTCTTTTTTTAGTGTTGTGACTTTCTAGCTTCAGCTTGTGATGAATAATGTGTCAAAAGAATCCCTAAACTCCTTTAATGATTACTAAGGTTACTGAACAAATGATCTGAAAAAAAGTGCAATTTTGGGGTAATTGTTTAAAAATCACTATTTTTTTTTTTTTTTGTTAAAACACCCATGTTAACCTGTTCTTTCAGATCTGTAATTCAGCTGCTGCTTATACTTTTCTAAATGAGGCTGAGCTGCCAGCAAGAAGGATGCCTGTATTTGGAAAACTCAGTCCTGTGAGTTTTTCTGTGATTGCCAATAAATCTCTTTCCCCACCATTAGTCATTTTAATTTCTATTGCAAGTTGAGTAAACATGAGATTCTGACTCCAAATGGGGAAAGAGTGGTGCTGAGAGCTGTCCAGTTTAGGCATTGGTGGAAAGTCTGTGTAGATAGCTGTGCTTACTTCATAAAGAAAGGCTGAGAGAGTTGTGATGGTTCGACCCTGGGAAGAGAAGGCTCAGGGAATTCCCAGTTGTGGCCTTTCATTACTTAGAGGGGCTCAGAAGAGAGAAGCAGACAAGCTTTGTAGTAGGGCCTGTAGCAAAAGGAGAAGGGGTAACTGTTTTAAACTGAAAAAAGATGGATTTAGATTTGACATGATGGAGAATTTCTTTCCCATGAGGGTGATGAAACACTGGAGTAAGTAGCTTGGACACATGGGTGCCCCAGCCATGTGAACGTTCAAGGCCAGATTGGATGGGGCTTTGAGCAGCCTGGTCTAGTGAAAAGTGTCTCTGCCCATGGTGGGAGGGTTGGAACCAGGTGACCTATATAAGTCTATGATTCTGTGACAAGCACAGTGCTTATGAATTAAACAGATTTGGGAATGATAATCTGAAACTCATCCTGGTGATCTGAAGCCAAGAACAACTCAAAATTTTTTCCAAGCTGTCTGGGTTTGTTGTCAGCTTTAGCCCATGTGTCTACATGAGCCATAAACTTTCAGTTTTCCTATGCTCTTACTTTCTTTTTTAGATCCTTGAGTTGGTTGGAAGTGCAGTTACATGCACTAAAACATTTTTGGAAAGCCAGTGCTCCTGCATTTCATCTGATAAAGGACTTCAAAAATTTGTATTTTCAAGTTACACTACCTAACCTCATAAAATATGTCTCTCTCCTTACAGAGATTGCCTTACTAATTTATTTTGATGATACATAATCTTAAACCAATTACATAAACTCCTTATAAAGTCTAATTTAACTTTAACTTTAGAAACTTTATTTTGCTGTTGTGAGGAAAGCAAGGGACAGACCACAGCTCCTCCACTCTTCTGGTGTCACTGCATGAGTGGGAAAGAGTTGCACTTCTTTCCAGATCACTTTGGGATTTGTAGCTTGCGTACTTCACTGTAATTACTCTTCTCTTCTGTATGTTGTGCCTTGAAGGGCGGAGCAGGCTAACATTAGGGATAAATGACCTTTAAAAATGAATAAGCAACACAGACAATGTTTGCTTGGTAAGGATGGGATGCGTTTTTTTGGATTTGGAGGAGTTGCTATTTTTAAGTCATCATCTTCTATAAGCTTTTAAAAGAGAATAGAAGTGGATATGTTCCTGTCTTTTCACTGCTGTGAATATTATCACATAGTTGGGTTTTTGTGAGGACTAGAAAGGACTTTTCTGTGCAGAGTGAATATTGCTTTCTGCATCTGACAGCACCGTGATTGCAGAAAAGATTAAATTGTTCTCCAGATGCTGAAGACATTTGATGAAGAATATCCATACATTACTGCAAATAATGAGGTATTTTCATAAAATGAAGTAAGAAAATCATTATTTGTTAATTTAAAAAGTGATCAAAAGTGTATTAGGCTTATTTTTGTATAATTTTTTCAAAGAGAATTAGCAAATAAATTTATGTTATTGTTTTACTGATTGAATTTTTATCAAAACCATTTTCAAATTTTATGAAAAATACAAAGTCTAAATCACTCATATCTAAGAAGAAACTGCTGATGAAAATTTCTTCCAAGTGATCTAGTTTTCACTCATTTGTTCCGGTCACTCAGAGGTACAGAAAAAAATCATAGTTTAAAAAAATACTGAGTTTTTATTGCCCAGTTGAGTCAGGAAAGGGAGAAGGATAGAAATCTTCCATGAATAAAGTCATATAGGCACAGCAATCTTAACTTCATTGCGTGTGATTAAGCATGGAAACAGGTATGGGCAGCTGCTTTATTCTCACCAGTGCTCTCACTGTGTTAGTAGATACTCACAAATGAGTCAACAAATTAGTCAGTGTTTACCATTTAAAAACATATTGCTCATCACTTCTGTTTTAGGAAAGGTTTGGTTACATTTAATCCTTCTAATCTCTTGATTGTATAGAATTATTCTGAGGCACGTTACCTTCCTCCCCACTGAACTCAGGCAACACGACACTATCTTGTTTTTCCTGTAATCAGGAGGTAATGGGGACTACACAAACTACTCCCTTCACTCTACCCCATTCTTCTCCACCTCCCTCTGAGGCAATCAAACTGTGTAATCATTAGAGAGACTAATCGAGACAACAGGATTAAGATCCAGAAGCTCACTGTAAGCCTCTGCTGAATAGTTATCTCTAAATAGGCCAAGAATAGAAGCACGAGTGAGTCAGAAGTTCTCTAAGAAAATCATAGATCTAGTGGGAAAGAAGGATGTAAACTTAGTTTTTGCTGATTGCATGAGGCTGTGTGTGAGGCTTCAGCTACAGTACAGACAGCAGGTGCATCTTCTTTTTTAAAGGATACATGCTCTTTTTAAAAATCTCATCATTTATATTTGGTAGCTGCTTGCACTCACCTGTTTCATAGCATTCATTGCTGTGTAAGAATTCTTTTTGTATGTGCATACAGGGATGGTGTGGAAGTCAGCTTTCATGTCTGTGAGTGCTTATTCAGTGGAAGAGGTTTCAGAACCTGAAGTGTAAAGTGTTATTAGAAATAGTCAAAAGCTTTGTGACGTGTAAGAAGTAATGGATATAGAGCACGATTTGAGAAGAAAAGGAGAATCATCTCCTAGTTCTCTGTGTGTTTGAGAGTGCATCCATGTGAGACTGCTAGTCTTTATAAAAATAATCTGTAAGCATAAAGAAATGAGCTGTGCAAAAGAACAGAAGAAATAAAAGTGGAGAAAAAAAAGGATCCAGAGAGGCTGGGGGAAATAGCTTTCAGCTGTTCATTGGTAAAGATATTAGAACTAAATAACAGTCTGGATTGTCAGAAAATCCTTATAAGCTTATTTGTTTACTTACTTTTAAAAGAAGACATGTTTATATTTGGCAGTGCTTCTAAAAGTAAAGAAATGTGTAGCAATCTTTAGAAGAAGAGAAATTAAAGATAAAATGCTGATATTTAATTTTATTTCAGTAGTCCATATTTGCATGCATATACATTTATATACAAATAGTTAATGCCCGAGTGAGGGAGGGAGGAAAAACACGGCATGTGTGTGTGTGTCAGTTTGTGGGAGAACGTGAATGCAGCTTATGTGAATGAAAAATGAATTGTGTGTACTGCAGTTGGTAATGGACAATACTAAATGTACTGCCCAGCTACCAGTTAAAAGTGCAGAGTCGTTTGGTTTTCTTGTCAGTAATTAAGTGGTGATTCATTTAGAAAATCTCTCATGGTAATGCAATAAATTTTCTAATTTAGCAGTAGGGTCTTTATTTCTTGATAGTGTGAAATATTTTGCTGTGCACATTTGTGTTATGGATAATTTTCCCAAGATACTATTTTTTTGCCAATATACTAATGTTAATAAATTTGTAAGAGAAGTAAGAAAAGGAAAAGGTGCCTGGACTGTTAGGAAAGTACAAAGTTGCTATACTAACATGCACAGACAAGAGAGAATATTATAGGCTCTGCTGAGCATTCCTCAGAGGTGTTAACGACTTTAAGCCTGTCAAGAATGTCTCCAGCTTGTACAGCAAAGACAATTCAACAGTTTAATAAAAAGGTGTAACATTTCCTACAGGTGAGCTCAAGTGATCAAAGGCTATAATAGAGCTTTTGTTACTTCATTCAAAGAATGCATTCTGGAGTTTAACCTTTGCTTTTGATGTAATGTCATCTTTGAATGCTAACAGCCTTTTCTAGGAAGGATTAAGTTGTTTGAAGTGTTTTTTGGTCTTTATTTAGGACCTGGCTTTGAAAACTAAAGAAAGTGTGGAGTAACGTGCTATAAATTATGGAAAGGCTTCAAACAGTAATATCTAGAAGAATAAACTCATGAAGGAGAAGGTCAGGACTGGACAGTTGAATTTGGTCAACAAAGTTTATGTTCAACATGGATGTCTGGAGTTCATTTATACAAGAAAAGCCTTTTGGCTGAGAATATTTGAGAAATGTCACCAACTGGCCGATCTTTGTGGATATTGTACTTGCATTTCCATCCTGGAAATGGACCA
>VWYP01002611.1:109784-149948 GCA_013400435.1 Pycnonotus jocosus | reverse complement strand
GCACGGTCGGGGGGGCTCTCCTGGGGGAATTCCTCTGAACCAGGCCCATGGCCTTGTTGTTTTCCTTTTATTGTTATAAAAGCTGATGTGTAAAACTCTCAGTGGATCCACCCTTTCTGCACTTCACCACAGCCGTCTCTGATGTTGTCCTTGGGTGAAAAGAACCCACAGGTACCCCAAAGTAGAGCAGCTATGGACAGGACCTTCTGATTTGTCCAAGTGCCAGGGTCAAATGGAAGTGCCAGAGGCAATTTGGAGCAAGGCATGGAGACATTGAGGCATAAAGTTTTCTACAGCAAAGCTTTTGATTTTGTCTTCAGACCACATGTAAATATATAAAAATACAGATCTAGTGATGAATATGAATTTTAATATTAATGTAAATGCAAATAATATAATCGTAATCACAAATACAAGCATAAGAGTAAATACAAGCATATATATATATATTTATAAAGGTTTCTTGTTTGTTTCACAGCATAATCTGAACACATATGAAGAACCTAAGAAATTATTCAATAGTCATTATGAAACCACACACAACTCAGATAAACCACTCTTCTGCCCTGGAGGGAGAGAATAACTGTGGATAAGACAGCTTACTGTTGATGCCTACAAATACTACTTAGCAATAACCCAATTACAGCTACTTCTTAGGCCAGTGATCTAGGGAAAAAATCAGGTTTTAACCAGAATTAAACAGAAAATATTTTAGAAACAATTACTTGCTTTCATTTTCTTGCCTGATGAAACATGTTTTAAAGCTTTAGTTGCTGTAAGGCAACATAAGCAGAATTAGAAGTAAATGAAAACTTAACACAAAGAAAAATATCAAATAGGCAGAAATAAGTACATCCAATTGGATGAAATTTTTCATGGTTTTGAGTGAGATGAAGAATCCTTGTTTTGTTTTGTTTTGTATCCTTTATGGAAAGAAATGTATTGAGGAAAACCTGATGTCTTCGTGATCCAGATAATTTTCAAGACAATATCATATAAACAAAAACCCCAAACCAAAAATCTCAGGTTACTAGAGAAAAATGCCCCAAAAAACAAGGTATAAAGGTGGGCTATGGCATATCAGTTGATGATAGAATGACAATATTTCTTTTTAGACGGGTATATTTTCCAGGGTCAACAATTTCATGAGTATTAAAAGACTCCCATTCATCGAAACATTGAAATGGTGAATAGGTTCTGAGTTATTCATATTTTATTGCTGCAATACCTGCAGCTTCTGTTAATGGGATATTAGCTTTTTTCTGAATGGGAAAATCCTTGTTTCTCCATATAATCAATTTGCCTTTCTTACTCCATGTTATTTGTCATCAGTCATCTCCAATTGATTTACACTTATTTGAGCACCACATTTTCATTTAAATCAGTTAAACTGATGACTTTGCATGAAATTTAAAAGACCAAGCACAAATAATACCAGGAAGAATCTTCCAAAACACCTCAAGGCATATTAAAGTGTTTATCAGGTTAAAAAATGCTAGAACATCCAACCTGGCCTTGAACATTTCAGGGATGGGGTATCCACAGCTTCTCTGGGGATCTTGTGTCACTGTTTCACCTCCTGCATGGCAAAGAATTTCTAAATCTACCATCTTTCCACTTAAAGCAATTCAGTCTCATCCAATCACTATATGTCCTACAGAAAAATCCCCTCTCCAGGTCTCTTTTTGGCCCTTTTTGGTAGTGGAGGGGTCTCCCAGGAGTCTTCTCATCACAGCCTGTCCTCGTTTTAATTGTCTCAGCCTGTCTTCATAGGAGGGGTGCTCCAATGCTGTTATCATTTTCGTATTCTCTTCTGAACTTGCTCCAACAGATGCTTCATGTCCTTCTTATGTTGGAGGCCCCAGACAGAGCTCGAGGCAGTACTCCAGGTGTGAGTCTTACAAAAGAAAGGCAGAAGATAAGAATGACCTCCCCTGACCTCCCAGTCATGCTGCTTTTGATGCAGGACACCATCACCTTCCTGGGCTGCAAGTGCACATTCCTGGCTCACATCCACCCTCTCATCCAACAGTCCCAACACTCCTTCTTCATTTCAAGGCATCTCTCTTAATCCATTCTCTGTCCAGTCTCTAATTCTGCTTAGGATTGCCCTTGTGCAGGTTCAGGACCTTACAGGTAGCCTTGTTGAACTTCATAAGTTACACACAAGCCCACCTGTCAAGCTTGTCAATGCTGCCTGGATACCATTCCTTCTTTCCAGGGTGTCAGCTGCACCTCACACTTTAATGTCACAGAAAACTTGTTAAGGGTTCACTCGATTCCACTGTCCATGTCAGTGACAAAGATGTTAAACAGCTCCAGTCCTAATACTGATCCCTGCTGAATGCTGCACATTGCTGGTGCCCACTGGTACATTGAGCCATTGCAACTGAAGGAAGCTATGCAACAAATTTCTTACCCACTGGATGGCCCACCCATCTAATCCACTTCTCTCCAATTTAAAGCCAAGGATGTTGTGCAGGACACTGTCAAATACTTTACACAAGTCCAGCGAGATGACATCCAAGATGACACTCAAATAAGATGACATGTAAATAGGCTCTTAACTCAATCACCAGTTGCTGTAACGTTGTAGGAGACCGGAACACACCTAAAAATGCTACTGTGCAAAGTGTACAACATACAGCATTCCCACTAATGAATTTTTAGGACTGATATGAAGACAGACTTCAGAGGGTTCAGCAGATACATGATTTAACACCACTCTGTCTTGTGAGAACTAGACAAAAAAACAAATTTAAAATAAATTCTATTAATTTCTGGCCACAGTTGGAGGTGCTAATATTGATCTTGGAATTCTGTGTAATTCAAGTCCTTGATAGCTTAGACATCACTTCTGGTCATGAACCCAAACAAAGGAATTGAAATCAGCAAGTTCATGCCTGACATTGTATTTGTGCCTCAAAGAAATTATGTTAGGGCTAACAGAACAGCTGTTTACCTAGGACTAAGGGCTGCTCGTACTGGAATTTTGTTCTCCATTTCTACAACAACCACTGACATTAACTTGAAGCATAGAGTAAAGCTATGTACCTTGCCTTAACTTTTTCTAGTATAGATAAACAAAATCACATGTGTTCATATTTCTAGGGGATCTGAGCCTTGTTTTGATAAAGTGTCTCATTTGTAACTTTTAAAATTAGTAATTTTAATTTGAGGGCAAGTAGATACAGATATTTAAAGTGCATGTGTTTTAAGATGAATAAAATTAGTTGTCTACCAAGGAAATACATTTGCTGCAGATTAAGATTTTCAGAAAAATATATGTTCTATTTGAAAGAAGCAGTGACAAATTGGACTTTTAAGAACAGATCTTTTATAAAGAAAAAAACTTAAGGCATCATATATTTTAGACTGTACAATAAATAGAAAAATACTTGAATCGTATATTTCATTAAGATTTCAGTTCAACTTCCAGCATACCAGAAGGGATGCACAACAGTTTTTTTCATATTAACATTATTGCTATTTCTTATGTTCTTAAAAAAACCCCACAGTGTTGTTTTGAAAAAGAGAACATTAAACTAAGGATCTAGAAATCACTGGTTTAGTTACCTAAATTAAGAATGAATTGCTTATGGCACCAGTTATTGAGCAGCAGGTGTCAGAAAGCCATATAAATTTGCAGATGAAAATTGAGCCACTCGGAGCTTCAGGAGTAGGTTTCAGAAGGTTATACAGATAGGACTAGGCTTTAAATCCTAGATATCATCTTATAAGTGCTTCAATTAAATTACATTTTTCAGAATTACCTGTGCTGAATGCCTAGCAATAGGTGATTTCACACAGTATAACAGACCACCAATACACAAAATAGATGGAGAAAAGAACATTTGGCTTGAAAATCTACCGAGATGAGGCATTTAGAATTGCCCTAGGAACATGCTGCATGAGTCTAGCTGTAGCCAACAAGCTGAACTGCACGTGTGATGAATTAATTACTATAATTTCACTTGTAGATAGGATTCAGGGCAGAGCAGGGAGAAGATTATAGACAGACTCTTAGGGCTCAGGAAAAGGTTCTGAGGAAAAAAAAAAAATCTTCCTGATCATAAATAGAGCATCAGTAAAGAGGCACTAGAAGGTGTTCCCTTTAAGCTGATTGTATGAAAATCAGGCTGGACCAAGAACAGAGTTTTTTGTTTACAGTACATGTGTCATAGCTCTCCCATTGGGATATACCCATATCTTCAGTCTCTTTTAGTCTGTCTTTCCTGTTTATTTCTGTGCTCACGTCAGTGGTGACGCTTCACTGCTCATCTGAGTGCCTCCATCTGCCTATGAACAAGAAATCTTTCTTAAAACATTTAAAGTACATTTCTTATTCTTTCCAGGAGAAATATCAAGTTTTATATAGGCATATATATTTGGTAGAGCTTAAAAATCAGAAGTACAAGTGGCAATTTGAGATCTACAACATTTTATTTTTCTTTTGCTATTTTTTAAACTTGTATGATAACAGGACTGATTTGATTTCACACGAAGTTTTAACCAGCTTAGTAATTCAATTTTTCTCTAATTTGTTTTGAACTACAAACATAAAGGAGTAGTAAGACCTCAAATTCATTCTTAAAAAACCAGAAATATTTCAGGTGTTGCTGGATAAAAATATGAGACATATGGGATAAATTAGTTATATCTCCCATTTTGTGATGTTGACAGCTTAAGAGTTTTCTGAGATTAGTGTCCTGCCAATGCCAAATGCAATAAGAAAAATGTCACTGTACAGGCTTTTATTTGTTTATTTATTATTTCATCTGTAGGAGAAAAAATAAGAGCAGATGAGGATAAATCTGATCATCCTTAAGTCAGCTGATAGTGTGCCTGAAGGAAATCAAGGAAAATCTGAAGCATTAATAAACTAATGTGTACTGTATGCCCCGCTTCATTTATTCAACTTATACATTCTTCAAGGATTGTTCATTTGTGCATTTATTCACTTTCCATTCAAATATGATTAAGCAAAAGAAGTCTAAAATCTAGATATTCTTTCTTTTCTCAGATGATTATTTCTAGAGAAATGTAGCAGTGGCTAATTAACTATTTGCATAATTTGCACTTCCTTTACTAAAAAAACTGCATGTAGCATGTTTCTTTTTTATTTCAATTTTCTGATCTAAAACGTGGGTGATCAACACCATCCAATCTGCCTTTACATGTTATAGACTTAGGTTATTCTTTTGTCTGCTGAGGCGGAATGTAGGACAGAGAAGTAACCAGTCTTCTAATCTGTTCTTTGATTGTATACTGAATTATTACTGAAGAAAAAAGATTATTGATTTGAATGCTTGGATGTATTTCTGTTCTCTAAATATATGCACACACATGCACACCTATAATTACTCCCTTTCTTTTGTTATAATGCTTTCCTCCTGGTTAAGGATTAAAAGAGGCTTCTGACTACTGATTTTTTTTAGCTGACTGCACACCCATTTTAACACACACACAGACACACAGCCTGCAGATTTTATTATTTCATATATCTTTTAAGAAAATGAGGCCTAAAATTTGCAAGCTGACAATAAATAATTTAATTTTCATTAATTTTATGACATATGTGGTTTCTTCATTTGTAGCAGCTATAAAACATGTTAACTTTCTAATAAATCCTCAGTAATGCTCATCTTTTACCTCTTTTTCTTTTTTCCTGTTGTTTTTTCTTTTTTTTTTTCCTTCAGTAGAAAACAGTGCACAAGTTATTACCTAGGGAACAGTTGTTTCTCTCTCTTGTATAGATCCATATCATTCTCAAATTTGCATTCTGATGTAGAAGAAACAAATGTTACTTAAATCCCATGAAGTGTGTTAATTACACTGAGCTCCATGAAATTATGGGTGAGAAAGCCAAAAAGAATTCTACAATTGCATCGTGGGTCTCTTGAGCATATCTTGTCAGATTAATGTCTTTGTCACTCACACGATAACCTTAAAATTGCTATTCTCCCTAAGTAATATTCCCTGAACCTCAGTAATATGGAAAATCTCACACAAAACTAACTAACAGATGCAGTTTGTATTGTTTACATAAATAATGCTGATACTTTTATGAAAATAAATAAAAATTTCATTAGCAAGTGCAGCTTGCTACTTTTGCTTAATTATTTTAGAGTCCTTCTGTGCTTCTCCATACAAACCACGGTGCAGGTACCTGAGACAGTACCTCTTCGTAGTATGTCCCAAGAATACAGGCTAAAATCACTTAACTACTTAGGATATAATGCTTTTTTCTTTTCCCTTTTTTCCTCCTACTTCTTTAAAAGCCCTAAATAAGCATAGCTAACTTCTAACTTGAGACCAAAAGCCACTGCAGCAGGAACAGAAACTGCCCCAGAAGACTTGACCACATGGATACATGCCCACAGCTCAGCTCAAGGTTTCATAAAAACAAGTCATTGGGAATATTTGCTGTGCCAGAGCTTGAAGTGCATACTTCATATTCCCAGCAGGGGACATACTCCACCCTCAGAAAGCTGCAAGTCTTCTCACAAAGTCACGACTATGACTGGCGAAACTCAACTCATTGGAAATCTATATTAGATGTCAGACCCATCTAAGAGACAAATCTAATCCTTTTGGCTAAAAAATAGCTCACAGCAGTCTGCTGCTCCTAGTTTACTGATATTTGGAAGAATGGTTTGGTTTGGCAATCAATGTCCTAGAGACACCAAAGACCTTGATATTATCTTTTTTCTTTAAGCCCCTAAAGAGGATTACTGGGACGAAAGAAAAAAAAAAGAAATTTTGTGATGTTATATGAATGCCGTCAGTATTTAGGTTTTTCTTCCATAAAAAATAAAGCCACTAGTAAAATTTTAATTATTCATAACACATTGTAAAGAGTTGTAAGCTTGACTCTGTTAAATGAGAGAGACAGTGCACAATCAGGTGTGTCCTGTGCTATAAGAAATATATATTTAATCAAGAAATTTCTTTTTGTCATACCAATACTTCAGAAATGATAGTTGATGAGCTCAAAAAGATATGAAAAAAATGCACTAAAACTAAAGAATCATGTCAATTTGCACTGGTTAAGAGAGCAGCCAAAAATGCATGAAAGTAAGAAGGATCCAATTTTCCTCAATTTCATACTACAAAACGCTTTTTATCAGTCACTTAAAACCAGACTGGCTTAACGTGTCAACTGTAAAACAGGACCATTTAGGCTTTCTAATTCTGGGAAGGAAAGAGTTATGCTTATGGAAGTCCATCCATCCAGTCTCTGCAAGACTACCAGATCTATAAATAATGGAGAAAGGCCCTCAAGCTAGGAATGCCAAATTTAGTATCGCCTAATGAAAAGATAGGAGTAAAGTCCTGAAATCCCTTTTCAATTAACTTCAACAGAAATGGGGACCTAGATTGAAATCTAGAAGCCATTGGTAGAGGTTTCTTTAGCAATCTTTATAATCTTTGTACAAATAACTTCTTCAAGATCACAATTAAAATGTCTGTTCTTACTGTGCATTTAAAACCTGATCTGTTTGTTCAAATCAAGGCTTTTTGAGCTTTGCTTAAAGTCACTGTAAGAGGAGGAGGGAAGAGACAAATCCACATCATTACTTACTAAAATCACTTAAAAGCAAGAGACAGCTGAATAAAAGAACGCCTGTAAGGACCTTTGTGGAAGTCTGTCTACAAAGTAGATTGAAAAAGTGTTTTGTTCTAAATCCTAATCTCTTCTGTGGTCTCAAGAAGGCTAACACAAGAAGATTGCCACAAAAATGAGTGATATTTGTCACTAGACATCTGCTAAGACACCACCACAGTGTACTTTCCTTGATGGGTGGCATGTAATGGAGGTTACCCAATCTAATGTTTACTATGAAAATTCAAATCCAGTGTTAAGAGATTTTCTTACTGTAGTTCTTAATGAAAAGCACCTTCTGGATCAGTTATATCAGCAGGCTGACAGGAAATGAGTGGGATATCAAGACTTGAAAGTAATAGTTTTTAATCTCTATGATTTCCAGGTTTAACATACAGTAAATAAATTACAGTGATGCTGGCAGACAGTGATAGGAAGAACTGAGAATATTTGTGCATAAGCCCAAGACTTGTTATCCTGAAATCACATAAACACAAATCCTTTCTTTGAAATCAGCCCCACACACTCTGTGCTGCATCACTGTGAAAGTAAATGCAGAAGTGATATGTTACCTGGTTTTAGTGTCTTTTGGAGAGATCAAGCACTGAAAAGCAGAAAAGGACTTGAGATTAGGTGAGAGAAGAAGCTAGTCAGGGTGAATGACCTCAACGCAAGTACCTAACCTTTTGAGTTTTGCCCAACACTAATCAGTGGAAGTAAGTGATATTGTATTTAAAAAGCTTCATATATCTAACCAATTCATTATTCCTGTCTTTTCTTCCACTACAGAAAATATACCACCCATCACTGTAACCTGTTATGGGGCTAGGTTACTTAGATTGGAACCAGTGAGGAAGGCAAGTAAACTGTTCCCCTTAAATCTTTCTTATTCAGGAAATCCTGTATTGAAACTCTGAAATTCTATTTTTTCTTTCTGCATCTTATTCTCCAGTTTGATCCTAGCAAACAAAATTCCCCAGCTACCCTTGATGTGCACCCTCAGAAAATTTGCAGATGATATCAACCACTGTGGTGCTGTTGACACACCTGAATGGCAGGATGCCATCCAGAGGGGCCTGGACAAACTCAAGAAGAGAGTGCATGGGAATGTCATGAGATTCAACATGGCCAAGTGCAAGATGCTGAACCAGGGCTGGGGCAAGCCCTAGTATCAACAGAGGCTGGGAATGAACAGATAGAGAGCAGCCCTGCTGAGAAGGACTTGGGGGTGCTGCTGGATGAGGGGCTGGACATGACCCAGCCGTGGGCACTCAGATCAGAGAGCCAAACGTGTCCTGGGCTGCATCCAGAGCAGCGTGGGCAGCAGGGCCAGGGAGAGGATTCTGCTCCTCTGCTCCTCTCTGGTGAAACCCCAGCTGCAGGGTTGTACCCAGCTCTGGGGTCCTTAGCACAAAAAAAACCCCGTTAGAGGAAGGCCGCCAAGATAATTACAGGGATGGAGCACCTCTCCTATGAGGTAAGGCTCAGAGAACTGAGATTATTCAGCCTGGAGAAGAGAAGGCTTTTGTGTGACTTAATTGCAGCCTTCCAGTAACTGAAGGGAGTCTAAAAGAGTGATAGAGACTTCTTAAAAGTGCAGGTTGTGATAGGACAAGGAGAAATAGATTCAAGCTGAAAGAGAGTAGGTTTAAACCAGCCTGGTCTAGTGGAAGATGTCTCTGCAGGATCTGAAACTAAATGATCATTAAAGTCCCTTCCAACCCAAACCATCTATCACTCTATGATTCTGTGTTACAATCACTTCTGCCTGTAACCAGAATGATGGCTCACAGACAAGATGAAGCAGCTAAAATCACACTTGTCATGAGTCCCTGGTCCTGATCCTTCTCTGCATCAGACAGAAAAAAACAAATTTTCGTGCTGCTAGCATGAGAGGTAAAAAGAGACAGTTCCATCCTTGTGATTATCAGAGCTGGTATCTTTAATTTGCTTCTGTACTTTTCTGTCTCCTTTGAAAAGTAATATACTAAAAATAAAAATACAAACAAAACAAAACAAACCCAAAAACCAACCTGTTATATGTTTTTCTATTTATTACCCCTAAAGTTCCAGGTGGTCAATAACTGTCCTGTTATCAAGAACATCTGAGTAACACAATGCTGCATTAGAGTATTCCAACAAATTACTCTAAACAGGTTTCATCAAATGAGTCATAAAGCACAAACTGACAAATGTCCTGAAAACTGATCTTGCAAGCAAGGAGAAAAAAATGTGTGAAAGAAAGCCACAGCACTACAAAATTGCAATCTTTCCCATTTATTCATTTTTTCTATTACTGCCATGCAAAGAATTCAACCGATCTTCCTTAGTGCTATAAGTGCTTAGCACTGATAAAACACAGAAACAATCACACTCTTCCATATACACAGATACAATCTTTCAAAAGGATTAACAGATAAGAAAGCACGCAGATGTGGTGTTTAGGGTCATGTTTTAGTAGTGGACCTTGCAGTGCTAGGTGATAGCTGGACTCAATGATCTGAAAAGTCTTTTCCGGCCTTAACAATCCTGGTTTTTACATGCATGTCTTCTTTTTACAAACAACAAATATATATTTAATTGTAAATATCCTCTATTTCACCTTTGTCTCTTTAAGAATTCTCACTTAATAAATTTTAAAAGGTGGTGGGGTAGAAATATTTGGGAAGTGTTCACAGTGTAAAACCTTCTGCTCTAAAATTGCTGCTCTTCCAAGGGAGCTAATGAAGTACTGTAACTCCACTAGCTCAGTCTGACAGCCATTACTCCCAGCTCTGCAAACACTGCATTAAATCTCTGTGTATCCTTGGTGACTGTTATTAGTAGTCCTGGGTGCATTTCACAAGACACTTGGAATTCAGCTAAGAAAATTTTCAATCAAAAACAAGCTATAATAGAGCTAAAGATATTACAATCACTTTCTTTCTCAGAAGAAGAGGGAGAGGAGAAGAAAACAATTCTTTCTGTCTAGAATTGTTTGATTTTGATAACAGAAAATTTCTAAAAGAGCAATTCCCATACCAGCATCTTCTCCCTTGACCTTGCCAGCAGTGTGCAGTTTTCTAGCATGTTTGGGCATGGGAACTACATTTCACATAGAGTTTTAAATAATACCCAGTACTTGGACCCTTTAGAGCGTCTATCTACCTCTTCCAGCACCTTAAGTCTAACATGAAGAAACTGCTTAGACCTTTAAGTCAATGCTCGGTTCTTACCAATCTGACCAACACAAACATCTGTAAGAAGTCAGGAAGCCTCCAATATATTAATATTAATATTACTTATATTCCCATATAGTGATATATGACTGTCTGACACTCTTTGTTTTAGAGGAAGTTCAGACACTGAATTCTGGTCTCAGTTGAATATCTCAAATTGAATGGAATCAATTAGTTTTAACATGCCTTGATGTTTTGATCACCCTGCCTTAGTTTCTAACTCAAACTTATTAATGTATTTCAAGTAGTACAACCCTGGATAAAAGAAGATAAATAGAATATTTTGTTTTATTTTTTCAAGACATATTACCGTAAATCTGCCAGCATTTCATATAAAATATTACGTTTCTGTACCAGCACTCTTACTTTTGATTATGCCGTAGCACCATTTTTTTTTTCCAAAAGTAATGAAACAGATGTTTTGTATTTTATTAAATTGCTTTGAAATCTCCTGTTAACTGAACTTGTAGTAGTAGTTAATGTATTTTGGATTTATCTTTATGGTCCTGCTGACTTACTGTAGCCAGTTACATATGTGAGGTGGTTCACAAACTTATATTGATTGATAAATCTATGCTGGCTGATGGCATTGTTCACACTGGATGTCCAAAGTGAGATTCTCAAGAATACACATGGGTTTTTTTCAACTGCTAGTGAATTCTGGCTCAAAGACTTACATCTTTAGCAGCAATGTGATTCCCTGAGCTCTGCAGCAGGCAGGATTTTCATTGGCAATATATGTCCAGACTCAGGGTGAGATGCAGTTGGCCCATTTCTCTGCACAACATACAGTACTGAGCCACAGCTGTTGTGTTACTCCCTTAAAACTGGTGTGACAGCCCCTTAAATTTTTTGTGAGAACCAGTCTCAAGAACCAGTCTTGATTCCTAGCAAAGTAAAAGGGTGAAGAATGGTTTTTGGTTTTTTATTCTTTACACCTGTATTTTATACCTAAATTCTTCGGCTTGAGATGAGTTCAGCCTATTTTCCGTTATCTTCCCATACAATTGAATATAGTGCTAACAAAACAATAAATCTGCTGTGTAGTTTTCCTCTAAACAAACGTTACCAGTGGTGTCCTACGTAGGCAAGACAACAGCCCTTCCATCCCTGCCTTGGTCTGCTGATAACTCCAGATAAAACCATTCTGAAAAGCAGTGCTTCTTCTAGGGAACTTCCAGAGAATTTGAAATGAGGCCATTTTTTCCTTTGCTTGAGCCTTATGTTGAAATTAAAATGAATAATAGTGTAGTCTTGTCTGTCTTTGTTTGCACTTTTAAGTATGTCCATGAACTTTGGCTCAGATAAGGAGTTTCTGCTTTCCTAGTTGCTTGATAGTGAAAGAAGATTTTTGAATAATTTCACCATAAAACACCCTGGGTTTCTTGCCTTCCATGAGCCCTTTTTATTTCCCCTGATTTAAAACAAAATATTTGGCTAGTCAGAGTGACAGTGTAACCCTATGCATCCCACTTATTTTATTCTTTTTCCCTTATGGTTTATTCAGGAGCTGGTTCTGCCTCCAGTGAAACATCATCAAAACTCAATTTGACTTCTGGGAAATGGGAATACATTTTTAAGTGGCTATTAATTCCAATGCTGCACATGCAATAAAATTTCCAGGACAACAGGAGCACCTTGTAAAAACTACTTGCTCTTTTTCATAAAATAAAATAAGAAAAAAAAATCCTTGCTCAATAACATTGATGTGATTATGAAGCATTTCCTGTGACAATAATGATACATGGATGCATTTGGAATTTGAACTTTAGCATTTTTCTTCTTATTGGACTGTACACATACACAGAATGATTATGTGAATCTTTATGAGTAGAGAGTACCAGACATTCCCCTTTTGACTTTTGCATGTGAACAGAAGTTTGCCTTTTGTCTCCTAGTTTTATTTATCTAGCTGATTTTGGGCTGCTCCTTTTATTTTTTTCTCTTTTTTTTTTTTTTCCCATTTAGTGATGGATAGAATTAGATAACTAGAATCTTGCAA
Organism: Pycnonotus jocosus; assembly: GCA_013400435.1. NCBI lineage: Eukaryota > Metazoa > Chordata > Aves > Passeriformes > Pycnonotidae > Pycnonotus > Pycnonotus jocosus. The sequence continues at coordinate 137,122 of VWYP01002611.1, read as the reverse complement.
CTGACACATCTTAAGATGAAATCTTCTAGAGAAAAATCAAAGACTGATATGAAGAAATGTTACATTTAACTCTGACCAGAGCTCTGTGTAAAGAACTTTGGCTAATCAATACTGGCCCTATTAATTCTCATCCTGGACAGATGATCATTGCTTCTGTTCTTTCCTCAGAGCTAAATTACTTTGAAACAGAACAAAACCTACTCATATGAGTTAGTCCAAAGACATAGGAAAATATTTTGTTCTACACTGTCAAGTATAACTCATATTTTCATAAACTGAATAGAAATTTGTTTTATTTTTTACTCCTCATCTGGTCCGAGTACCCTCAAAGCAGTCTGAAATTTTGAAGCATTGGAAACAGTGATTGTACATAAAGTGTGTAAGCCGTAGCTCAGCAACAGTAATACAGAAACCTACCTAGTGGAACCTGTTTGGCTGGGTGATGGAAAAGCTGGGCAACCTTCCTTGTGGAATTCTGCACTTCCACCTGCCTTGCTAACTAGCAGTGGGCTGCAGGTGGTTCATTTAAACATTTCATTGAATGGCATGACACATCCTTTATGCAGCAGTGCCCACATCAGGCATGAGTACGCTTGCCAGTGAGCATGACAAAGGAACCGTATTAAAGAAAATCTTTAGGTAAATATAAAGAACTTGAGCTTCAGCAGGTGAACATTGACATTGTTTCACTGCATGCAACACAACACTGTTGATTTCCACCAGCTGAGGATCCCGCTGTAAGTGTTTTGACATGAGCCAAGCCTCCTTCACAATTGTCTTAAGTCATTAAGCTTCATACTTAGGTGTGTGTGGCCCTACCAATTGTATTTATATAGTTAATTTACCAATTCCTTAGGAGTTCTGCTCTGTGAAGAGGAAAATATGTTTGGGTAGGATTTTCCTCTTATCTCAGCTCTCATCTAAGCATAGAAGAAAAGTAAAGAAGGGGAAAAACATTCAGTTACAATTTCTTTTTTTACTTTTTTTTTTTTTAGTTCAGAAATCAAAATGTAGGGGGCAAAGCAGCACTGAACACACATTCAGAGGAAAAGCATAATATCAGATTCTAAAACCTACCTTGCTATTATTTTTATTTATCCTTTCTTATAAATATTCATCAGCGTTGTCAATGAACATTTAGAGGATTGCTTACAATCACAGAATCCAATCATGCCTGTAAGGTATCGACATGGTATTGCAGTGAGTGGAATTAATGCTCCTCTGAAAAAAAAGAGAAGCATATCTCCACCCTAAATATTGTGATGATTTGAGTCTATATCTTTCTACTTGGTCTGAAACAGTGGCTTGTGGCCAGTCTGCCTCCCTTCTTAACAGCTGGAAGTCTACAACAGCAAAGAGAACCCTGTCCTAACAACAAAGAGATTTCGAGTGGTACTCAACAGATAAAACAGACAAAAATAAAATATCTATGCATGTCTCTGAATTTAGTCTTTGAAACAAAAGCATTTCATTACTCTTGTGGAGGTAATAAAGAAGGATACTGCCTCTCCTGGCATTTTTTGAGGGTGTGATATGTTTACCTCTTAAACAGGATGAGGACAAAATAAGATGAAAATATTTGTGGGTTGAGATAGGAAGACCACTCACCCACTACTACAATAGGCAAAACAGATCAAATGAGAGGAATAAAACTTACTGCCAGTTACAAACTGAGTGAGCAGCTAATACAAAAACTAAAACAACTTCCTCCCTACTGCCTTCTTCCCAGGCTCATTCTCACTGCTTCATTCTCAACTGCTCTATTTTATTTTTCCTAATCTAAGCTGGAGAATGAGGAGCAGGTGCTGCTCACGATGCTTCATCTCCACCTCTCTTTCCTCCACATGCTCTTCTTCTGCTCCAGTATGGGGGCTCTCCCATGGTATACAGCCCTTCAAGAATTTATTCAAGAAGAGACCTTCCCATAGACTGCATCTCTTCAAGAACTGCTCTAGTATGGGTTCTCTACCATGGAGTATGGTCCACCAGGAACAGATTGATCCAGTGTGGGCCACCCTAGGGTTGCACTTCCTACCAGAAAATCTGCTCCAGTGAGGGGTCTTCTCCAGAGGACATCCACATGTTCTGGTATGGTGTTCTCTGCAGGCAGCAGTGTGGATATTCGCCTACAGTCCTCCATGAGCTCCAGGGGGACAACCTGATCCACTACAATTACAGACGAATTTCTGCTCTGGGGCTTGAAGCACCACTTCCTTCTTCTTTCACCTTGGTGTCAACAAAGATTCTTCTTATGTGTTTTTCCTCATCCTTCACACTGCTGTGCAGCCCTTTGGTTTTTGTTAATAGTTTCTCTGAGGTGCCACCATCTTGGCTGAAGGGACCAGCTGTGCTCTTCAGTGGGTTTATCTGAGCTATCTGAAACTAATCGTTATCTGACACAGGGCAGGTTCTGGCCTCTATTCACATAGACCAACCCTCCCACCACCACACCTGCAGTACTAAAAGTGAGGCACATAACCTAATTAAGAAAGCAAATTTGCATTTCAAGAACTAATACATTAATCATGATAAGGAAAGGAGCAACAGCTGTCCTTTCTTGTGTAAGACAAAATATATGAAGAAACTATATCCACTTGGTAATGGGCAATCTGCTTCCAAATGCAATTCCTTGACCACTGTTTATAGCTGCTCAAATTATTCAAGAAAATGCTTTCCGTATTGGTGGACTTGTTCCAGAAAAAAACCAAAATTGATACAGAAAGTGATTGAAATTACCTCATCAAACTTCAGACATCTGCGAACTGGTGACCTACAGCTGAATTAATACTTAGAGACACTACAATTCAAGAAATGAGAGGGGGTTCTTTTTGAGTGAAATTCTGACCAAATATGGATGGCCACCTAAACGCAGGAAGGCATCTTCCACTAAAAGTGTTTGTTTATCCTTGGCAAAGGTAATTTAGCTGCCTTTGATCACATAAATTTCACCTCAAGTATTCTATGTTCAGATTTCTAGATATTGAGATACTTAATAAAGACCATAAGCTTGATGTAAGCTTGATGTGTTAAGACATGCTGAGCAAGCAGAATCACCTCTTCAGAATGAAATGCTGAGTTTAGTCATAGCCTGGTGGTAATTAGTAAGCTAGACTGAGAGAGAATGAAATTCCAACCCATGGTCCATAAATATTGCAAAAAATTTATATAACCAGCACATTTTTTAAACAGATGAACTTCAGAAGACCTGGTTTGAATACCAAGCAACCTATTGGTTAACAGATGGTTCTGGTGATATGGGTTCAGTTCCCCACAGCAGCATGCAAACTCAGACAAGGTCTTCTAGAGACATAGGTACATGCTCTAACAAATACATTGCTGTGCAAATATTGGAGATGACATCTTCCACCATTAGTTTTCATGAAATTTAACCTGAGAGACATGATCTGAGAAGCCAGATGAATCAGTCTCAAATGGGCAATTCAGAGAGGGAGCAATTTTGGTTTTTGTCCTGGTTCCAGCCAGGAAGGGGCACAGCCAGAACCCAGAGGTTATATACCTCATATCATTGCTGGGAGCAAGGACAATGGAATGTCTTCTAGGGAGGAGGGGTTCCATTCCTGTTGAGTAAAGACAGCAAGGAGAGCTGTTCAGTATCTCTGTTTTCTGTCGGGTTTCTCCTCTCATATCCTCTCCTCTCTCTTATATCCTCTGTCGTTAGTACTGCTGCTGTTAACATTCTTTTTCTTATGCCATTGATATTTCCCATAAATTTTTCTTATCTCAACTCATGCTCTTTGCCTTTTGAGCCTCCAGTCCACTGCAGAGAAGAGGGAAGGGGGGAACACTTAGTGCATGGTTTTAGTGAGAGTACTAAATGGGAGAGTACCATTCCTAAACCATGACATTTTTACATTCTGACAGTGCTGAGATATAAACCAGAGCCTTATCTGTTTAGTGCTCCCTAGATCTAGGCAGTTTTTGAGTAGACATTTAAGGTTCTTAAACTACTCTAAAACATAAATGTAGAGACTTCTGAGCATTAGGCAACAGGTTTCCAATGCATAGGCTGTAGCTCTTCAACTGCTATTTATGTTTTTTAGCATATATCTTTTCATTTCTGGTATGAAAATGAGTTACAGCTTTTCTGCCTACACATATTTTTTTTATTTTATATTATATATATATAGTTTATATTTAAAATATTTTTATTCACCCTATTTAATTTTAAAGTTTTCTTTAAAATTAAATAGGGTGAGGAAATTTGGGAATATAGTGTTTCTAGCAAACACAATTTGAGAGTTTTTACCAGAAGAAAATATACTTGCCTGTCTGGTATGTAACTGTATTTGAATAAAGGAGATCCAAATACATAACATTGCCATACCCATTCCTGCAATTAATTTCATTGCAGAAGGAGTCGTGTTGTTCTGCACCTTGCCAACGCACATCACACTGAAAAGGCAAAGACCTGGGTACTATTCTGTGCAGCCTGTGCACTCATATTCCCTGGGTTACTGCTTCCTTACTTCTTCATGTGGCCAATAGCTAAGCAGAGCTGTAGACAGAGACTCAAGAGTGTTTAGCAAGGCATGATAATGTGCCATCCTCAGCATGTCAAATGTGGTACATAGCTCAAAGTTCACTTTATATGTACTGCTTCTGCTGTGGTTATAATTTATAATTTTTACAGTGCCTGAAAGAGTATTTCTAGGGAAGGACTAATTCAGCAGCCCTGCAGTTTCATTACTGCAGAGTCAGGCTCCTGGGTTCAACACATTTTACCTTGTGCTTGCAACACTCTGCAGTTCTCCAGGCAGGATGAATGCTTAGATGTACAAAGAAAATATGTTACCTTTAAAAATTTTTTTTCCATCATTTCTCACTGTGAACAGACTTAATTCTAATAAAAAACTAAGAAAAGCTCCTTATCTTGAATGCAAGACAACTTTAACCTCCCATATCAGTAACATCTATAAACTATTTATGTTCTTGCTTGCCAGTCAAGTAAAGGAGCAGGAATTGCTCCTTACAGATTACAGACAACACTAGACCTTTGTTACATGCATAAAAATGCATGTTGAAGTATTTTGGATGCAGAAACCTCACCATTCCTTTTGCAAACAGGTTTTCACCTTGAAGGTGTACCCACAGCTACACAGCAGATTCCAAAATCTTTGTAACTGTAGAGACTTCCACTTTCTATTTTGGGTTTGCATTACTTTCTTTGAAGATTTTGTTTTGTACTTTTTTAAAAAACCTTTCCCCCTTATTTTTGTAACTTTTTTTGGTGGCATCTTCAAAAGCTATGCTCTCCCAACTTGCCCTTTCCAGTGTTCTAAATATAAATGTAGAAACAAAGAAACACATATTAATAAATAAAGAAGCACAGGTGTGCCTTGCAGACAGTAAGTTTTTTAAAGTCCTTCCTGAATTCTTGAATCATTATCCCTGCATAATTTATACTATGTTACCATGTGCAAACACTGAACATGGCCCACAAAGAAGAGATGTGAGTTGTTTAAAACATAGACCTTATATTTTTACAGTAGAGGTCATAAGCTATTTATTTAAATTTTTTGCCCATATTTTCCAATCAAGAGAGTGTGAAAGAAAGGCAGAAGATATGCAGTTCATTATTCCCTTTCCACCTCTCTTGTTCAGAGATAGAAATTCTGATAGTATACTGGTTGAACACTAAGTCCTCTTCAATGTCATTATTGCCCCATGAGCTTAAGACTTTCTCTAAGAAGTAAAAATGAGGAGGGGAAAAAAATGGTCAAAACCCTGCCAGATTCATGTACTGAAGGAAAACAAAAGGAAAATAAGTGCATTGACTAAAAGCACAGCATAGTACACAGCGTGGTCCTAAGAGAGGGTATGCTTTATGAAGAGATATTTTAGTAGACAGATTCAAAAAAGTGACAAAAAATGAGACTCCTTTGTGTTCAAAGTAACTTTGCTTTGCTTCTCATGCAGAGAATGCATTGGGTATAGTATCTGAACTTTATTCTCCAAAATCATTAAGTGCATCAACACACGGTGAAACTATAGTATATTTTCCTCTTTCCTGAGTAGTATTTTGTGGGTTTTGTCTCTTTTTCCTCCTTGAAGAGCAATGAACCCTTTAAATAGACCTCAGTGTGACAAGATAATCCTTAGCTATCAGCTAAATGTTCACACAGTTGCTCATTGATTCCTGTCCTGAACAGGACATTTGGAAATGGCTGTGTCTGGCATGGGACAACCCTGGCCTCTCCTCCCAGCAGCCACTCCTGCATCACCACCCCTACTCCCTGCAAATCTTACCACATATAGTTAACATAATGAGCAATACTGGATTTTTTTTTTTTTAATTATGAAAACTGGGAGCAAAAAGTCATAAAATATTTGACTTGAAAGAGAGAATTTTGTCAAGATTTCACAGATGCACTAAAGATCATTGACATAATGTTTTTCAAATACAAGTAATTTTTTGGAAACTCAAAACCTTTACCTATTTTTCTCTTTATCTGGTGCAGTTTTAAACCAATCTAATGATATTTAGAAAAAATGAAAAGAACGATAAAAAATATGAGATTTAAAAGTTGAAGTTCTAGAGATTTTAAGACTATTGATTTGAAGCATTGCATTTTAGAAATGTCAAAATTAAATCTGTGATTTTTTCTCCTTTACTATTTTTATCCCAGACTATATTGGAGTGTAATTTTATAAAGATTTCCCCCCTCTGCTACATGGAAATGACTCACTCTGTGTTTTTCAGAATAACTAAAGATTTAAGCATCTGTCTNCTCTGCTACATGGAAATGACTCACTGTGTTTTTCAGAATAGCTAAAGATTTGAGCATCTGTCTAAAGTCCACATTGTGAAATTGCCTTACAGCTATAAAGAATCATTTTCACCCACAAACTGAGAATATCTGTGAGGAAACTAGACACATTACTACTGAATATAACTCAGTTGCTTAAAATTTTACTTTTGATGAATCAACAATATCTGCTAAAGATTTCTTTTTCTCTAAAAAAATGTTCAGGTAATTTTGTTTTAGGACATGTCCTGTCATGTCTACAACTTCATTGACCCTGCTTGCTACATCTAGTTTCATCCTTTTTAGTGATGGAAACAGTAATACTTTGATAGCCATATGCATAAAGTATCTTGTGAAAAAAATATCAAGTCTAGGCTCACTTTCTTTTTCAAAAAGTTTTTTTCAACAGTAGTTTGTGGGTTGGGAGAGTGTTTTTGATGCCAGCAATATAAAATAATTTCCACAACTTGCAGTTTGAAATCCATTGTTAACCAGTACAGCCTAGATAAGAACAAACAGAAGGGAGTGCAGACCAGCTTCTGACTTGAAGATGTGGTATCAGAGGGCTCAGATATGCATCTTAGGTTTGTACAAAATACAGATTTCTCTTTCTGGTCCTAAACTTTGAATTTACACAATTTGGTTATATAAATTAGAGTTTATGGTACAGGCATACGCATTTGGAGTATTTTCATTCCTGAAATATCTTTCAAAATATTGATTGGGCTTCCAGTTTGAACCCATTTTTCCTGGCAGAAAAATTTTGTCTCAACTTGTGATTTAGAATATCCATTCATCTCTGTCATCTCACTTTTAAGTTTTTTCTTTATCCTGTGAAATCTATCTGGATATATTTTGTATCTCATCCAGCTTTTCTTTATTCACTCCTCTTCTGGAGTGTTTGCGTCTCCAACACATCAGAATTAAGGAAAAAGCAGAATTATATATAAGAGTATAGGGGTGTTCAACTAATTTGATTAATCTTTTGAGTGCATAGATACATATTTGGGTTCTTTCAGGCAGTTTTCACTGTAGTAGCCTGAAGTGCATGCCTTCAATAATTATTGACTGTTTTTCAGCCATTATCTCTTCTGGGATGGAACAGCAATGAGCACCGCAGATTTTCTTAGTAGGCTCAGGGAAGCCTGTTCTCAATATGAATAAGTCATCAACAGTCCACTGCATGTAGAACCAAAATACTTTGTCAGGTGGATACCTTCCTAGGTGCAAACCAAATTATTTTATGCGTGGTTAGTTACACAGTATATTTCTGCATTTACTTATATTGCTATGCTGCATTTAGCTGACTAATGGCTCAAGAATTTTATTTGCTAACTTCATCCAAAGCACCTGCTCAAGGATTGCAAAAATATAAATAATTTCTATGGAATCAACAAAGAAAGAAAACCAACAAAACCCTAAACAGTTTCAGCTACATAAAATTCACTACTTATTACAAAACACAATGATTTCTTAATAAAATCGCTCCAAAGATATGGCCAGAAGACCAGTCACTAGGGAGAGCAGGACATATTGATGTACAACTCTCGGTGACACTTCAGGACAGATTTGCTGAGGTGAAGGTAAGGTTCTGGGGCTGTAGCCAGCACATCAACATGTCCTTGGGCAGCGTGCTGGGATGTGACATGGCAGTAACCTTACAGTTGAACAGTTGTGCTGACCATATTGAAGCTGGATCCATCCTGATGTTATCAGAGGACAGATATCATGGGATGGATATCATGGGATGGTTTGCCTCAGTCACAATATGATATCATTTAAGCGTTATTTTAAGTCTTTGCCTTTTTGACAAGGCAAAATAATAGCTATCTTCCAATTGAACATATTAAAAGATATATTGGTAAAAGTCATTATTTGTAATTCTTTAACTGCTGAAATATATATGCTAAATGAAAAACTTTATTATTCTCATTTTCAGTCATCTTCAGTCTTCTTCTGTTGGTAATCTAAACATAAATGTAAACAAATAATTTTATGTAGTAATAATTAACAGTTGAAAGGGTGACTGTGCCCAGATGTCTTGCAAAAGAACAGGGGTTGCACGAGAATGCACCCCATTGACAGGGGTTGTGGGAAAGAATGAGAAAAAAAATAGATTTATTTAGAAATTAGAATGATTAATCTTTTAGTTATACTAGTTTAAAGAGAATTTGTACAAAGTGCTGTTATGACACAACCTGCCGTATAAATAAATGTGTGCCTTTATTCACACACAGGCAATGCCACAAAAATAACCCATGCTCAGAGGATGGAATTTTACAACAATTGTTTCATGACTCTTAACTGAAAACTATCTATGTAAAAATTATAAACTGAGCAAACCAAAAGCATTAAAGTATCAAGTGGAAAAATAGAACAAAGGATGTAAGTGCTCTGCATGATCCTCTACTCAATGAGCTTAATGCTGTCATAATACTCCATCTGTTTAGAGTGACAACCACATTAGATTGACACAATTGGAAAAGGAAGTGAACCTTATGCAGCCCAGCTGGGATACATTAAAATAGTTGACTTGATCTTAGCTCTTTAATATAAATTAGGTACATTTTGTGATTTGTATTGGAGGAAAAGTATTTTCTTGAAAAAACTTAAACCCACTGCAGATGGTCTCATGTGGAAACAAGCTGACTTAACCAGTGAACACTTGACATATATCAATATAAAAGAAGTTGTCAAATTTAATGAATGCCTTTAAAAGTGTCAGTCATCCCCTCTGACTGTAGTCTGGACTCAACCACAAAATAACAGAGGGCATCACATAAAATACCTTTTTTATTGACAACTTCTGCAAGGAGAGAACACCCAGAGCCCAGTCAGCTGACAGGGAAAATGAATTTTCTCAATTTAATTTGAAAATCATGCACATGACAGTTTTCAACATGTGTTTTCAGAATGACCACAGATTTAAAATTAGCTGACATTTATCTGAGATGACCTTTCTAGAGCATTCTCAAAGCCCCAACTTTGCTGATTGTTTCCTCAAACGATTGCCCCTATTCAGCACTGTTGTAATTCTGTAAAAAGTAAGAACAGACTAGAAAATGTCCTGATCTTGAACTGTGTTTGAACAAATCTCAGCAAGAGATTTTCTTTTAATCGGGAATATAAAATCAGGAATATAAAATCAGTCCTTCATTTATTATTCCAAATACATTTCCATAATAGAAAATCAAGCTAAAGTCAGAAGCTTCGCTACTATTTACTGTTCTAATGATATTTACTTTTTATTTTGGTAGAAAGTATCACTATATTTGTACTGAAGGAAACCCATAACTGAATGGTTATATGTGTTGTTATCAGTCTAAACCAAAGAGATATTGCTTGGAGATACTTGCATGGAGGCAATCATAAGACCCAGCTTAAATAATTTAAAAGCATTCTAACTGATCTGCTCCTCAGGGTTCCACTCCACTCCTTTACATTTTCATTGCTGAGAATTAATCCCTGTTTTGCTTTTCTATTTCTTTATTACATAATGAATGCATTGATAAAATATGACAAAATGGCTAGCTTTTACAAGACACATCCTTAAAAGAAGAAAAATATCCTCTTCTGAAAAGGATGGCAGAATTTTGTTAAACGTACACTGAATAGAAGTATTCTAAAAAATACAATTCAGTATTGGACTACTGGGAGGAGAGTTAAACCACATCTATATACTTCTAAAAGTATGCTTTATTATTCATTATTGATATTATAGGTCCTCTATACAAAAATCTAAAAGCATAGTAAATTTAGGAAATTAGTTATAGTACAAGGTGTTTTTCAAGTCTTTGAAAAAAAATCTTAGTATCTGTAAGCATCTGGACCAAAATGTTTTCTTCATTTTACTTCTTTTTAACATCCAGTCTGTACTTACTTCTCCCTGTCCAAATGTATATATTTTAAATCATCTGATGGCATGTCTCTTTTCACTCAAAATAGTGCAGCCTTCTGAGAAGTATAACTGATAGGGCAGGATGCAGCTGCTTGAACTGTAATCAGTACAAAATGAATTGACCATATTACATTAAATCTTGGTTCATCAGTTTGCATCAGCCCTAAGGTTTTGTCACTGATGTATGATAAATAATGAAATCTCTTGGACTTTTTGACCCTTTGCATTCCAGCTTATATCATCAGCCAGAAAGTTTTCATGGTGCTTCCTTTAGGAAGCTCCTTTTCAGTACACTTCTGTCTAAATATGGCACTATGGAATATTAGAAATGCATTTTTCCTTTTTACTTGAAATTCTTATGGCTTCATTCCATTTCTCATGCTTGAAATTATATATCCAATATGTTGTGTGGTTGTGTTTTGGAATTTAATTCCTTACTGACTAAAGAACTGAACTAGTTGTCAGCCAATTTTCTGACTACTGAAAAGTTAAAAGTTCAAAAGTTAAGACTACTGAACTTCAGGGAGATTTTTATTTAATTGAAACAAAATTTAAAGACTGAATTCCAGGTAATTACATATTAAAATATTTCAAATCCCTGTGCAATTTTAAATACAATGAATAAAATCCCATTATTTTTCTTAGTCTTCCATATACACATATTTAAACTCATGCAAAATTATTGTCTGACCAGTACTTTGTTTTTCAATTTTAATGAGAATATGATCTCTTTTAAATCTTTATTTTGGAATCACAAGAACACTTTAAGAACTCTTAGAAAGATGCCTATGCACCCCACAGTGTTTTCCCCTGATTTAGCATGTACTGCATGTACTGATAAATCCACTGATGCTGCCTGTGCTAAGATGACATAGGCTGCAGCACGAGCATACAGACTGTCGCTAACCCGGTTTCAAGACAGCCCATGGCAACTAAGCAAACTATAAACATCAAATGGCTGCTACGTGGCCTACTTATGGGAAGAAGACTTACACATGTCTGTATTTTCACAGTAATCTATCTTTTGCTCTCATCTAAGTTTCATAAGTAACACTCTGCTTCCAGGAATTTTCTTTGAATTTGAAACCAAAAAAAAATGAATAGTAATACTCCACTGTCATCATTTAGTATTTGCTTAGATATTTAAAATTTCTATTCTGCCTAAATTTTACATCCTGTGATTAAAAAGAAACTGCACAAGCATGTATGAATTATGAATCACAGAATCACAGAATGGATAAGGTTGGAAGAGACCACTGGAGGTCATTTAGTGCAGTACCCCTGCTCAAGCAAGCTCTCCAGAAAACAAAATCATATTAATCCTTTTCCATTGGTGAAAACTGAATAGACAAAAGTAAAGGGGGGAGGGGTGTAGAATTCTCAGTATTAATCTACTCTGTTTAAGTATAAATGGATCATCTAGATCCCTCAGAAACTGTGCAAGAACTCCAGTTCTGTTTTGCCTTCCATAAACTGAAGCATTATAGAAACAGTAAATATCATCAACCACTGTCTACCAACTCAAAGAAATCTAGTATTGGACATGAACATATGCCATGACCAAGAAAATTGAAAACAGCTGCAGAGACTGAAGAATTAGTTGGGCATCTTGATCCTTAGTTGATTGGGAGACAGGAGACAGGTTCCTATTCCCACTTGTGAGCATAAATGGGCATTGCTCAAGTAGCTCCTTAGGGAAGGAGTCACCAAGCAAATCCGTATACAAACATGTCAAAGTAATTCGATAGGTTGCATGTAGATAGGTGCAGAACAGAGGAGTTTCAGGTTATTTAGAGTTAGGAAAGGGTAGATTAATAGAGCCTGGGTTTAGGTGGAGTGCATCTAGTACTTAGAAACAAAGCAAATGACTGCAATCATTGAGTGGAAACATAAAATGTTTTCAGAACATGTGCTCACCAAAGGGAAAATTTCCCTGGCAACCTAAGCAATGGACCTGTGACATTCATCACACCGGTCCTTTTTCACCTTCTACATTGTATTTTTTGAATTAATAAAGTAGGAAAAGTGGGTCACAGAGTGGAAAATTTGCACTGAAAGAAATCGTCCTGTAAGTAACAGGAGATTATTTGCGGTAGTCTGAGGTCAGCATGCATCTTGCTGAAACAGCTCAGAGTGTTTTATAGCTGCTTTTGTATCTGGCATATTTCTATTTTATAATTGTATTAAAGTACTACATTGATATAATGATTCTTGAAGAGCTTTTTTACCTCTAAGCATCATACACCTGTCCAAGTTTTCCACTTACAGGGAATATTAATTATTCTATGAAATTAACAGAAATCTAAGTTATCTTATCCAGTGAAAGTTCAATAGCACTTGCAAAGCAGATCCTGGCAGCATCAATTTGCAAAATTCAAGTAGTGCAAAATCAGCTTCCATCTGTTAGGATAGATAAAGCAACAGTTAACACATTGAAAAGATTAAGTGGGTATATTGGCCAACATTCAGTAATTACAAATTTCCTGAAAAAAAAAAAAAAAGGCATCACAAAGTGAACATGGCCTCCTTAGCTGAAGAATATTTTTCCAGGTCAGGCAATGTTGAAACGGAAGACATAAACTAAGGACTCATCTATGTATAAGTTTGTTGGTATCTATTTTGCCAAAACATATTTTTCATCATATAGATATAGAATACACAATCTTAATTTTAAATAAACATTAAATAGAAAGCAAACTGATTTTAAATGTTGAATGACTGTACTGATTAAAAGCTAACATTCTGAACTACACTTTTGTGTATAGGGAATATGAATCTGCAGCTTCCACATTGATTCTAATACAGAACTCATGGCTGAATTTTAGCTATGTGGTAACTCTCCATCACCATAACAACGTCAGACCTGCAAGAGGCAAACTTACAAAACAAAAACAAAAACAAACAAACAAAAAAAAAAATCAAGTCCCTAGTAGTTTCTTTAGCTAGAAGATGGTCTAAAAGTTCCAGCAACACCAGAAAACTTATATATGTTAGAAATACAAAAATGAAAAAATATAGATGAGCATCTCATAAACAGGACAGTGCTTTCTAGTTGATGCAGGATGCTACAGCTGTGTAGTAACAACTTTTACAATCTGCTACTCCTTAACAGTATTTGGTAGGCATGTGTAAGTAGAGGAAGTCTCTATTTGAAGATTTATACTGCTCAGGGTTATTGCCTGACTCTGCCACTGATAGGAGCTATAAACACACAGTGTGTTTATTAGTGTTATGATATGCCAGCAATATATATAATTATATGGAGGCATTGCAACATTTTGTAACCTATTTCTTCAAGGAGAATTTGCATAAAAGTTTTTGAGCTACTAATAGGAGTGGGACACATACCTTAAGGAAGTTTGGAATAGGACAAATGGTCAATTATTTGAACTACAGTGTTAAAAAGGTTGGACATGATGAAAACTTCATCCTTGCATAGAAAGGAACTTAATTAAGAATTTGATGACACTTTCGGCCAAAGATGTTATACAGATGTATTTGGCCCAATGCAGTGTAAGTCATATGCTTTATGAAATACTAACTAAATGCAGTAATAATATTGGATGCCTTGGATAATCTTTCTCTTGCTAGATCTATTCATTCCAACTTGAAGCTGTTGTTTTGTTAGCATCCTCAGTTCAGAAATTGGGAGCCCTTGTGAGGAGCTTGTTGGTTCTGGGTAATGTTTAGTTAGAACAGAGGGATGGTTTCCCTGAAAGCTTGAAACCCTATGGTAAAACTAAAATTCAATAATTTTAAAAGAAATACAGGAAAACAATGACAATCATCAGACTTGAGCACTATTCAGAGTTGTTTGGTCATTGTCAAATTTGTCAATAGTATCATGAAGAAGAGCTAGAAAGAATTGCAGAAATTAAGATTAAGTTTTGTAGATCTTAATAAAAGAAAACATGCAATTATGGAAAAGGAATTTCAAGGTACTCACTTGAAAGCATGACTGAAAATAACACATAAAAATAATTGAAAACAAAGTCTAGAATTTAAAATATTTTATGTAAAAATGTGACAGACATGTACATGAAAGGCCTTAGTTTCATGTACAAAAGACCAAGACATGAAAATGTCTGAAATACAATTCTAGATAGAAAGCAGGGAAAGATTGTAGCTGTTGAGGCAAAAAGGAAAGGATTCCGTCATGACAAACAGCTATTGTGAATCTGAAAAACAAACTTGACCATGAACATATATACAAAAAGTTAAAAATAAGACCTTAAATCAAAAGGATCTCTAAAATTTAGCTTTAGTTTTGACAAGAAGGTCTCAATGGATGTCCAAGAAGGAGGAAAATGTATTTCTTTCAGTGGCTGATCTATGTTAATGCAACACATGCTTTTCTATTCTATCCCCCTTATCTCTTTGCCCATATAAGTTAGGACTCTCCTGGATCCTACAACTTTACAGCTGGGAGGGTTATGTTTTAATTAATTACTGAGACTCTGACCCATAGCACTAGAGCCATTGAAGTTCACAGCACAGCAACACACATCCTTTTGGGCAGCTTCAGTCTGGCAGCTGGGATTACCGAGAGTATAGCAGAAACTGCCCTGGCAAATGATGCTTTTCTTAGCTACAGAAAGGAATTGGCAAACAGGCTTCTAGGAAAGTCTTCCCTTCTTTGCCTCATAAATATATCATAGCAGTGTTCATGTTTCTATGTTTGTGACAAAGGAAACCAGAACTGAACTTTTGTTTTCAAACCACAGCTATTAGTTGTGACTATTTTAAAGTACAGTAAAAAGTAATAAGTTAAGCATTATTATTAGCTTAAAACAAAAGAATTAAAAATTTAGAATCTTAATTTGTTTTGAGTTTGTTAGTTGGTAGAGAACTCAAAGGAAATCTTTGAAGAAGAAAGCTTTAAAAGATGAAAATGTTTCATCTCAAAAGCACTGAAGCATAAGATTTATTGTACAGCTGTTTCTTTTTTTTTTTTGTGAGAGTTCATTGAAATATACTATAATAAGTTAGTGATTTTGTAACTACTCTTCTGTGAAAGAAAACATTACTGCAAGAAATATGGGTATGGCCAAGGGTTGCTAGGATGAGAGGGGGTTACCACCATGTTCCTCTGCACTCCAGGACAGCATCTAAGGAACTTCTCTGATGGAGAGGAAGCAGAAGAATTACAGAGAGAAAAGAGTGAGTCAAAAGTGTAGACAGCTGAGAGAAAATATATGCAAACAGAAAATTAGAGACAGGAGAAAAAGTTCTGAAGGAGCAGAAGATCAGCCAAGGCTGCAGATGTGAGATTCAATTTAGTTTGAGAACAAAACTGTGTCAGTAGGAAAATGAGAGGACAGATTTACCCTGGAAGATGTCAGTAGGGTCACAGGATTTGCTTCACACTGAAAATGTATTCTTGCTTACATATTCAAAAAGTCTGTCGCTCTGGGTCAAAGTATTTTGCTGGTAGCAGATTATTTTGTAAGAATACAGTAACACTTTGAACATCAGTTTTTGAATTGATGCCTCCTTTGGACATTTTTATTTGACTATGTAGCCTCTCTGTAAGCTGTACTGCAGATAGACAGGTCTATTGGACACTTTATCAATCTACCTTAATGGTTATGGGAAGACAGGAATATTTTAAAATCCTTAGTTTGAAAAACATTGAACTAGAGATTTAACACTAATAAGCAGTTATGGAGTTCTTGCTGGAGAATACAAATATCTCTAATTAATCAGTTCCAAAAAAAAATATTAAAATAGTTCACATCTTAAATGGAAATCTGCTTGAAATTTGATTACACAAAATGTAAAGCGAAATATTAAGAAAAATATTTCTGCTGGAGATGATAGTAATTTCTTGAATGGTGAAATTCTCCATGAAGAAAGTGTCTTCAAAAAAATTTTTTTTTCATAAAATATTGGAGCATGTAACAAATTTTGATGAAATCATTTGAAAAACGAAATTCATTTTGATTGAAAATAGAAATGCTAATTTATTTTTCCAATCAATATTTTCATTTTACTGTAGTTCTTATAGCATTTCTTATTGATGAACATAATAACAGTTGCAATAATAATAATAATAATAATAATAAAAATAAATGTCATTTACTTTGAGGGGTGGGAAATTTATCCTTTCTTCTCTGTCTTGGTTTCTTAACACACAAGGCATATGTGGTCACGTGTGGTTATGTCTCTTTTCCAGGAGAAACTCAGCAGCACTGCAGCCTATTGGTGAGTTTCAACTGTGTTTCACAAACACCTTCAATAGCCCCAATGTTATACAAAAATAGGGTGCAAAGACTGACTAAAATATTCACAACTTTGTCTCTTGGGATTTTCTTAGTTTCTCATGCAGTTTCTGCAGCCTCTGCCAAAATCAAAGGATGATGGTTACGGTGAAATAAAAAGGAAACAGTACATGCTCTGAGAAGTGCTTTCATTCCTGCACACAGGATTTCCATGAAGACTAAAGCCATTCTCTTTCCTGTACATCTTCCCCACTCATGAGATATGTTTCTCATATCTCCTCAACAACATTTCCACACTCTGCTACGTTGTCCATCTTTGAAGGAACCAAAGCAGATCTGCTTGCAGGTTCCTGATTCCCTCCATACACTGTGGTTAGAGATTTTCTGTCATTCATTTCTCCTCCATATCCTAAAGCCCATTTACTTACTCTATGTTAACCTCCCTGTATTTTTTGATATTTTGTTCCTGTCTTTGGTCTTATGATGAGACAACATACTCATCTCCTGGCCATCTGCCTCTGATCTCTTCAGTTCTCTAACTGGAGTATTTCAGGTGTAGCCAGAGCACAGTCCAAGCAGAGCTCCAAGCCCACCTAACAATGTGCAGAAGAAGGATATTTCACACAGATACAGCCTTGCAGCACTGATTCCATTTTCTGACTCCTCCACAATCCTGATTTGACATGTGAGTGGGTTACCTCTAATAAGCGTCTTGCTGGAGAGGATGGGATGTCTGAAGAAAGTGTGCATTTTGAGGAGCTTTCTATTCATAAGAAACCAAATAAAGCAAAAATTTATAACATTTTATCATGCCTTTGTTTCTTCCATATAATCAGATTTACCTCCTCTATAGGATGTGCTGATGTTCCTAGAATGAGGTATGATGAAAGTCTTCCTTTTCAATAGGACCTGAAATACCAAGGCAAGAAAAAGTACAGGAGCAATCTGGCTGATGTGAAGCAAGACCTGATGCCCCATCACCTATGGTACCCAGTCACAAAACCTCTTGAGATCATTAAAGTCAAAAAAATGGCCAAGCATGTCATCAGGGACCAGAATTCTCCAGTTTTCTATCTCATGTAGTTGAGAAAAGTCCACCTTTCTTCTCTTCATCTGAGTATTTTTCAGGAAGGAAAAAGATCCTGTAAATACATTTTCATGGAGCACTTGAAATTACAAAAGTCTGAAAAAATGGAAACAAGAAAATAGGAATGATTATGGTTTAAGTGACTCATTGGTAATTATCTTTGGTACTACATAACATCTTAAATTGTGAAGCAATCTAAATGCAAAAGTCAACTATTTAATTTGATTAAATAGTAATGAAATGTATGGATGCATTAGTGTATTTTAATATGTTCTTTAAGTTGAAAGCTATTTTTGTTTTTATATATCACAGCTTTCAAACAGAACTGATTTCAATCATTAATTGTATGCATCCAAAAAGATATAGAAAAAAAGTCCATGATAATGCATTTTGAATTATTTGAATACTTCCTTTATTTCCACCACTATCCTCATCCTTATCTACTGACATTTTAATAAAGCTGAGGAAATGCATTTTACAATTGATCTGTGTGATAATTGCTCCCTCATTTTAATGTCTGTTGTGCTAGTTTTACGATAAACTGAGGTTTGCAGAGGATGAGTGAATGAAAACTTATTGCAATTTATAATTTAGAGTCAGTCTTGGAAAGTTGAAGAAGAACATGGGAATTGCATCCACAACAGCCATATGACCCATACAGCTACACCAAATGACACTATAAGAGTATCAAGTAATTAATGTCTCAAAATGGACATAGCTTAAATGCTTAGATAGCCTCATATTAGAATATTTTTAGCTGTTTAAGTCAAAGAATATGAAGATTCTGACACCTATTGACACATAGCATTTGCGTCGTCTCACAGTCATACATCACTTTCATGAATACTCTGGAGATGTGAGAAGTTGCTGAAGCTGTCTGATAGAGCAGTCTGAAGAAAATGCAAAATAAGTGATACTACATTCCCTATTCTTGCAGACTTTTTCATCAAGAAAAGGTTTTCTGTCTTGTTCAGCATGGTAGCTCGCAGTTTTCTCCACTGCCTATTATGCTTAGGAAAGACTGGCCTTCCTGACCTCTAGAGAAAACACTAATACACCCAACTGAAGAGAAAACAAACCTTTTAA
This sequence comes from Pycnonotus jocosus, assembly GCA_013400435.1. Taxonomy (NCBI): domain Eukaryota; kingdom Metazoa; phylum Chordata; class Aves; order Passeriformes; family Pycnonotidae; genus Pycnonotus; species Pycnonotus jocosus. Next base: position 118,063 of record VWYP01002611.1, on the reverse strand, counting down.
CTCTCTCCTCTTCCAGCTTAAAAGTCAGTGAGTTCAAGGGAACAGAAGCTAGTGTAATTGATTCTTTTCTCAAGACCCTTTCCTTTGTAAGTTGGTAAGTTTGTCTTTCCCTCAATGCCTAAGATAGCTTAAGAAGAATTTTTTCTGTAAAATAACTTTAAGCTAAACTACTGTGCTATCAAGACAACTGTTAATAAACCTAGTGGTGCCAGGAAGATGCTTGTCCATGGAAGCAAACCATCCATGAATTTAGAGAGGATGACTGGAAGGGGACTTTGGTCTTTCAGAAGTCATAATGGTGCATACTGGTGCAAAATGTTGTCCAGTCAACATGACACTAATTCTACCTTCTCTGATCACATAAAAAAGAAATGCAGCTCACAGCAGTGAAAAGAAACTGTATTGTGCTTTTGACATGGGACTTCAGGCAATGGTTGTAAACCAGCGCATAGGATGTTTTTTTCTGCCTCTGTTTATATGAAGAACCAGGGTAAATTAATCTTTTGATTCTTTTCTATCTTTGTTATCTTTTTCACTTAAGCTGGACCAATCAACAATGTTCGTTGTCGAAACAAGATAAAACAAATTTTTTGTTGAGATACCTGACTACAATGAAGAAGTTTCCTGGTATTTTTCTAGGTCACTTATTGTAGAATCATGGAATATTCTGAGTAGAAAGGCATCACGAGGATCATCAATTCCAACTCTCAGATCTGCACAGTTCAATTCAAGAATCACACCATGTACTTGGGAACACTGTCCAAACAGAGAAACAAAAGCAAAGCTCTTGATGCAACTAAAAAGTGTTGCAACAACACTACAAGACTGTCAACAGGCAGAGATGCCGAATCTTTTTTATTCAGATGGAGTTCATTGAGGAAGATGAGAATCAACAAAAGTGTCAAAGAATCAGCATATACTGCATTGCATGGCCACTTCCCTCATCCCATGGTAGCTGTGCAATGTTTCCAAAAGGAAATGATTGTAACAGGCTACTCGGCAGACTGCAGTTTCTTGTCCAGACTAAGGTGAGAGAATCCTGATGTCCTTTTATGTATGTTGAACAGTTGCTTTGATTTGAAGTTGTTTTGGATTGACGATCAGAAAAGATGGTGCTTGTACTGTGCATTAATATGGATGAAAATTTTGCTCTATTACGGCAATCTTTCATCTGCATGGAATTCTAAATAACCTATCAGAACAAACTCAACATAAGCATTGTTAAAAAGGTTTCATAAAAAAATGTGTGGATCTTTCCAACACCCCTTCCTGACCACCAAAAGACAATATTCACACACTGCATCCAAATGTGTGTAGCATATATGGCTGTGCAGCTCTATTGAAAATTAACTGGGTATGGCCCATGAGTTAAAGTACATGATTTATTTGGCAGTTTGCCTATTTGTTAACTGACTTCCTTAATTTCTGGGTGCTGTACACACTCATTGCAAATTTTCTCCTTGTTTTATATAAACTTGTGTTTATATTTCAGTGTTTTCTTCCTTACAATTATTGTAGATGAACTTTTAAAAACATTCATATGAAAATCCCCAAGAAATATTCAATTTTGGGAAAAACAATCTTGTGCTAAAATTTTGGGGCATTTTGTCTTGTTTGCAAGGTGTTATAAACAGCAACAAAGTAAAAAAACAAAACAAGCCTGAAAATGAGAAATACATTGGCAGAGACTTTTAAAATAATAAGTACACAGCAGGGTGTGGGCCTACACTACTGCCTAATAGTTGTTAATCTGAATAAATAATATGTTTTTAATCATCAAGTGGCATTTAATTAACCTGCAATAACTGGCTTATTAATTCTCAATTAAATCATTATTTGAAACACTTAATTTAAATGTGAATGATTATATCTTCTGCTACCTCCTATAAGGTATCTCACTATTTGTAATTAATTGTAAGTTAAAGTTTGGCATTTGCTCTTCCTCCATGAACATCAAGGACAGGTTTAAAAAGCTTCATGCTGTTTGTTAATTTAAGTAAACCAGAAGAGCAAAAGATGGGGAACTCAGAAAACAAAATAACCCAATTACCATACACTCCAGTAGTGAAAAATTATTTATTTACACTTAATCTCACACTTAACAAACGCTCAGGGCCAGATCCTCAGCTAGAGGAAAGCGATAATATTGATTTCAATTAAGTTACTTACTAAGATCTTCTACATTTTGGATTGTATTTCGGGGTGTTGTTTTTGTTTTATTTGTTTTTTTTCTTTGACTTTGGTTAAATATAGACAATCTGATGAGTTTTGCCTAAGAGTCAGAAGCAAAAATTAGTCCCTGTTTCAGGAAGCTTATGGTCAGGATTACAGGAAAGAGAGTATAATTTTCTGGTCATGTTCTGGGATGTTCATCCTAGCATCAAAAGAACTTTTACTAATAATTTGAACAAAATCAATGACCTGTAACTGGAAGTAGAGGAAACTGGGCAGAGGAAAATATGACACTAATGAGAAAGATTTTGAAGGGTTAGTCAGAAATACTGATTTTACATATGAGGAATCGTCTTAGGTATCCTCAGTGCAGGAGGATCCTGCATCCTTCAGTGATGATTCAGAACCTCTTGTTATGAAACATTTCATTTGTGGAACCTACTCTCCTCCTTTGATTAAAGAAGATATTTGTGGATTCTAGTTTTCCTGGGGTAAGATTAGTGTTACCTCGGCTATTTGGGGGAAGCTAAAGAAAGCTATTTGCAAAGATAAATGTTGGAGTGCTCCAAAATGGAATTAAACTACATTCCAAGACAATGCACAGCTTTCTTCCATAAACTGCTAAAAGCCTAGCCAACATAAATAAATATCAGTTTTCAAACACTGAGCAAAACCTGAGTTCTGAAAAGGTATTGTGTAACTTTTAGCAGAGATTTCACAAAAAGAAGTGTATTAAATAGCTATGATAATGAACTTGCATAATAGAACCTATTTTTACATTCACAGGACATGAACTCATCACAGGAATTTATGTTGTCTATTAGATGAAGTTAATATTTGCATGCAAACTAGAATTGTTTCTACTTATATTGTATTGTTGTTGTGGTGCATTTTTTAGCTTTTTCCTGTTTGTTAGTTAAGTTTTGTAAAATGGCTTTGTCCTGTGTACCCCTTTCTAAAACTCACTTTTGGTTTTTCCCAAAGTTTGCATCTGTCAGTAATAAGTTCCCACCCCCTGGGGCTCTGCCAGTCACCCCAAGGCCTTTCCCTTTCTTCTAGTAAGTTCTGGGAGACTGGTCAAGCGATTGGCTGAGTACCAGCTCCCCTCCTCACCTCCCATCTCAACCGGTGTTATCTGTTGTCTGTCCCATCCTGAACCATCCCCTGTATCCAACTATTGGACTTTAGTGTTTCTCAGCCCTGGGATACACCTCCCTTTAAAACACAGTGGCAGGGGATGGCCCAGGGCTCTCCTGAGGGGTTTTTCACTGAGCAAGGCCCCTTGCCTTGTTGTTTCCCAACTATAGAACCATAAAAGCTGATATGTAAAACTCTCAGTGGAGCCACTCTTTCTGCACTTCTGCAGAGCCATCTCTGACGTTGTCTTTGGGTGAAAAGAACCCACAGGTACCCAGAAGTAGAGCAGCTACAGATGGGACCTTCTGATTTGTCCTGGTGCCAGGGTCAGCCGAGGCATTCAGGAACAAAGGCATGGAGGCATATTGTATCGTGTTATCAAGTTCTTGCTTTTACATTTGATTTGCTTTTCTCAGTTTTCTGATCTTCTCTTTTTCTTTCTTTAATTTTTCTATCCTAGTAGTTTGCCTTTTTTCATTTTCTAACCAAGACGTTTGTCAGTTTTTGTCCCTGGCAGTATAGGATACTTGTTCCTACAACAACCACTAACATACCAGAAAACCTCCTAGCTGTAAACTAAAATGTCTGCTTTTTTTTGTTGTACAGAGAGGGAAAAAGTTAGAAAAACAGTGAAGAGCTTTAATGGATATGATAGAACAAACAAGATTCAGAAGTTTTCTTCAAAGTCATTTATTGATACAGGAATTAAATTAGACACCAATTGAAAAAAAATATATATCTAGTGAAAGCTATACCCTTCTTCCTCCTCCCCAGTTTGTTTCTCTTCTTTCCAGATTCTTTCCCTCCCAGAAGGTGGTGCAGAACTGCAGTATTCAGATTCACTTCAAGACACCACACTTCCTTCTTAAAAATGGAACAAAGTAGAAGGATAAAGGGTAAACAGAGATGTCCCCGAGTGTCCCTGAAAGGCACCTTTAGGCCTTCTATTTTCACCTAAGGTATTTCCATTTTTATTTTTTCTGTATTATTGCTGCAGCCAATACCAATGAAAACAGGGTGTTTTCTTGTTTCTTGCCACTGGAAGCTTTTCCAAGAGCCTCTTGCTTTCAGGCACCAGATGCAATCACTGAATACTAAGCTTCGAATCAGAACTACTCAGTTTTCTGAGGTGATGGGGTTAGAGGAGATAAAAAGCCTCACCAGTAGAAGCCAGTCTTCTAATTTCCATCAAGGGATACTTTGAAACAAGTTCAGGTATTTTACTACCAGCATATCTCTGCACTAATGTAGCATTTCGCAGAGTTTCTGCAATAACTGTCGTTGGGTCTTCTCATAAGAGCCCTATAATAGTCATAAATATTTCTCAGGAGAGCCAGATAGACTCTGAAAGGCATATAATAGCTATCATAAATGAATAATAAAATGTAGAAAGGACAAGCCACCATGAAAATGGCAAATGAATATGATGACGTGTGTGTTGTACATGAGTTAATTGTCTGAGTTTTATATTTACAGAAAATCCCAGCTGTTTTCTGCTGTGCCAGCAATATTTATGGAAGAGGAAACATCCTCTGGACAGTTAAGACTTTTTTTTGCAGAAAGTATGAAGTAATTACAGAGTGGAAAGCTGCCACCACTGTTCTGTGTGTATTTCTTATGCATTTTCTTAAATTGTTTGCTGCAATGACAAATTCTGGAAGTTACAGTCCAAGCATCATCTTTGTCCTGCCAGATGGTGCAGATAATTCTTACTTCAGCAAAAAAAACAAATAAGGGGTTTCAAAATAAGTTAACACATGTGGATAGCATAATACTGCACTTCAAAGTCTTCCTTTGAGCCTTTTAGAGCCTCCCTTTGCCAGTACTTTGACAGAGTAAGAATATTTGTCAGACACCAGGTTTCCTCAATGGCAATCAAAATTTTGATTATCTTGATTCAAAATTTGTCCATTTCTTCCTGCATAGCTTCATCAACTTCAGTCCAACAATGTATGGTGTAGCACACGACACAACTTAGGAAGTGGTTCTACTCTGTAAGTAGTCCCAATTAAAATCAAACTCATTGCATTTGCAATGAAGTTTTTCGTTTTAATTATGCTGTGATAACCAGGCTTCTTAGGGGGATAATATAGCTTCATAATGCTGAGAAGACAGCCAAAACAGACGGCTATATACAGAAAATGCATACAGAAAAATAGAAAGGCAAGAAAATTCAGATGACATCAGTGTACAGATCTGAATAGTAAAAGTCTTGAAATCTGAGACCTGAAAGAAGTTAATCTCTTTCTCTATGCAAGGACCAATATAGGAGCTTCTATTTCAAAGCAGCTGTGTATATCAGTATAAAAACACTGACAGTTAAGAACATTGCAAAGCAGAAATACACTATGATTGTGTGCACAGAGAGTAAGGGGAAGTTTGGCTAATAGCAGCTCAATATTCTCCAAAAATTCTTTGCATTCTCAATTTAGCCCTTTTTCCACTTTTTCACAAACTAAAACCTAACCTTAAGGCAATTCAATCAGCCCTTAAAGACTGATATATTCCTTTTTCCTCAGCTTTTCATAGTAATCTTCACATGTTTTAGTAAATCTAGATGATACTGTAATCATTTGAAGTATAAGATGGTTATAGAGAACAAGCAACACTGTATGTTGAGGACTGTTCCTTACATGGTTCACTTAGATTGTGTTATGAGCATGAGGCTTTTCAAATAGAAAATGCCACAAAAATCCTAAATGATACAGCCTAGTTCAGAATTTACATGTTTTTACCTTAAGGGGAAGGTCTTCAGCTTAGAAAACCTACTCTCTTGATTGTGGAGTTTATTTTTTCCTGTTTTCCTATTTATGAACATTACTTTCTCTTGAGAATTGTTCATCTTAAAAAATAGGAGTAATTGAAGTCAAATCTGTGTTTAATTATGTGTGTAATTTACTGATATTTAGATATGTTTAACCTCATGCTGTGTCTCTGGCTTGTTTTATGAAATCGAAGGCACAGTTGTACAGAGGTGATTTTTGTTGCATGTGAATTAATTTTTTAATGGTACATTAAGCCCTGGCCCTGCACTGATAGCAAGTTACATGGATGTGTTTTCTATACTGAAAATTACTATCGGTAGCCATTTTGTTTTCTGATTCATAGATTTTGGTTTCCCTCTTCAGAGTTAAATTTTCCTTTGTTTGTCTGACACAGAAGGTAGCAAAGTAACAAAAAAATGGGACAGAGATGGTTTGCAAGAACGTGTGAGCTGATGAATGTCCCTGATCTTTACTAAATGGCCTGAAGCTGAGTCAGGGGAGGTTTAGGTTGGATGTCAGGAAAAGGTTTTTCACCCTTTGTGGCTGGGCACTGGAACAGGCTCCCCAGGGAAGTGGTCACAGCATCAGCCTCACAGAGCTCAAGAGTTTGGACAAGACTCTCAGGCACAAGGTGTGACTCTTGGGATGTTTGGCACAGGTTCTGGGAACTGGACTCTGTGATTCTATGATTCTATGGTTCTATGGTTCTATGATTCTATGGTTCTATGGTTCTGCAAATCTATGATTTAAAGAGAATAAGTTTTTACAGGACTGGACATTCAGATGGACAAGAATGAATCTCCATAGCAATACAAAACACACAGCTTCCAGGAAAGTGAGTTGAATTTGCATTTACTTGTCTTTTTATATAGTAAAGTAAGTGCCCAGCTCCTGATATCAACTCCTCTAACGTTAAAAAGGAATCATTACACAGGCTGCACTTTTCTTGTTCTAATTAACTTGACAGCAACATAAGCTACTTAAATATTACAATTTGATCTGTAAAACATGAAGTCTTAAGTTACATGTCTGTAAAGATATCTGATTTTCAAGAATAACAAGAGCTTTTGTATGTCGGGATTGTAAAGGGAAAATAAAAGATAGAGGAGAAAGCCATGAGGATTCCATAAAAGGCATTATCTGTCAGCTCTTCTGACTACATTGTTTAATGAAACCTCCAGTTTTAGGGTGAAGGTTATCAGAGATAATCTGATCCTGTTTGCTTACTCTGCATTTTTTGTATGCTGGTGAAATCAAGCGCTGCACAATTAGACCAATTTAGCATAGGTATCAAATCTGTAATATTGAGTGTCTAAATTATGTACCCTGATTCAATGAAAAGACAGGGAGAAAAGACAATTATTAAAATGTTGGAAACATACTAGACAATAATATTTTAAACTTTTAGTCAATATCTTATAACATCATATCAGAAAGTTTTATTGAGGTACCTAGGATCTACGTTTCAAAAGTCAAAACCCCAAGCTTAGGGTTTAAATTCGTATTTAGCTTTTAGGCTTACTGTACACCAAAGAACTCATATTTATGTAATTTAGGATCTAGACAAGATGATCATAAAATCAAAACACATTTAATACTCTATCAGTCTTTCTTTGCTTTTCTAATTATTGTTATCCATCGACAGATGTGCTCCTCCATTTTGGGTATTATGGTTAAGTAATATAAAAATACATTATTACTTTTTTTCGGAATGATAAGTAGATGGAATCTGTTCTTTTTTTTAAACTTTTCAGAAATGCACATGTAATTTGAAGAGGAGAGTTTGTGAAGAAGCAGACACTTGGAGATCACAAAGGCACAATCCATATATCTGGACTGTACTATGATGTAGAGCACAAATGTACTCCTACTAAATAAATTCATATGTGTCATTTATATTAGGGAAGGACAAAGTATGTCTCATTATTACTGAATATTTCAAATATACTTAGAAATTTTACCTTGAAATAAAATAAGGATATTTACATAATTATTTTTATAAGAAATAATAAGAGAAAAAAATTGTGTGTGTTTATCCGAATGTTGTCCTTTTCCTATTTATCTTGGGAAAAGCAGATAAATTAGTGGTGTCCACATCTGAAAAACACAGATATGATTTCGAGAGATACCTTGGAAGAATGAGCTTAAAGAAAAATTACTTCATTTGCAAGTGGCATGTTATGTTTGTCTTTGCACTATAGGAAT
>VWYP01002611.1:92190-105272 GCA_013400435.1 Pycnonotus jocosus | reverse complement strand
TTTTTTTTTGTGAAAAGTTTCCTTATTTTGTTCAGCATTTGTTTTGAAACTTATCTAAGAAAAAGGAAGTAGTTAAATATCAGCGTTCCCTAAAGATATCTCCCTGCTGGTTTTTTTCCTCAATAAGCTCCAGAGTTAAGAAATGCCATTAGTATTAGTATTCACAAACAAGGGGGATGTAAAGATGAGACATGCATAAAATAGAGTTTCTTTCGTCAAAAAAAGTTCCCAGGGCTACTGGCATTCAGAGAAATAATCTTTCTTTTCTTTCTGATGAATTATAAAAAGTAAAAATATTAATAATTAAAGGCAACCCTCCCAACTCCAAACCATAAAATCCAACAAACCAACCATGAACAAAGGAAAGAAGCTGTAAAAGTCACTTGGGACTGATTTGGAAAGGCTTCCTGATATTTTTAAATGCTAAATCTTTTGTGCATATGTATACATAACACTGGTGCCTTGGGGAACTCAGCTGTTGGGAAAAGTTTTAAAAATCTATTTTTGATACTCAGGGAAGCATTTTTCAGTCTTCCTGCTTCCATCTTGCAGAAACTTGTATGCCAATAGGGGTCATGGGTGTCCTTGCAGATGTGACATTCTAGATACAACCTTTCAGAAGAACAATAGAATTAAATATCTGGAGCAGATGACAGGAAATATTAGCTTTCTTCTCTACAATGTAATTAAAATCCCATATTTCTTCAAAAGGAAAAACACCATTGTTTATGACTTATATGTTGATCTTGTTCACCATTCACAAAATAAAAAGTGAACTTCCGAGACAGATTATCTGAGAGCTTTTATTTAAAGTATTAATGAAAGACATGTTTTTAAAAACTAAAGATGTGGGAAAGGGGATGCCTGTAAGTAAAGACTGTACAGATGATCCATTCCACAGAAAGAAACAACACAAAAGGTCAGAAACTGTAACATATACAGACTCATAGTGGTTTTAACAGTTTATTCTTAAGGGAACTGTGAAAGATTTTCAATGTAATTAGATTTTATGTCTGAAAATTACATTTTTTTTTCAGTAGTAACCCTTGGTACTAAGCAGGAGAACTTGTGCAACCTGCATGTGCTCTTACTGAGTGATTACAGGCCTGTTAAATTCTGTCTTGCTTCCTAAGCTAAACAGAGACTAGACCCAAAATAAAGAATTATCCTTGCATTATGAATGTTTAGGTCAGCGTACTAGGGGATTTCACAAAGATAAATCTTATTTCATGGTGCTTGGATTATCATGGCACTATGGTTTTCTTTATGTAGTTAATGTAAAATTTTGATGTCTGTTGCTAAAAGTAAATAAAGAGATTTCTTTTTAAATCTTTAGCTTGTTCAAGATACCATTGTCTTTTTCACAATGAAAATAAATTGATTTAATGGGTACAATACTTTTGTTTCCTCCGAGGCAGCATACAGAACAGAGAAAGATCTACTTTTTCAAATGTGTTTCTTAAATGAAAAATAGTAGTAAAAATAATCCCAAATCATACTCTTAATCTCTTTTCAGGAGGGGTTTGACCTTGTCAGCATTTGTTCAAGAAACACAATAGTGTGGGTTCTTATCACTTTTAGATTACAGTTCAGAAATTAAGGCATGCAGGAGACCTATATTTGATAGTCTGGTATATCCTCATGGGCATTGTCTCACCTGATCCAGCTCAAGTTGCAGATTTGTCACTGTCTTAAGGATAAAAGGCCAAATGACTGCACAGTGGATATGCAAGAGATGTTGAGCACTTTGAGACTGGAGATCTAGAGTTCATCTCAGGGATCCATGCCTTAAAATGTCTCCAGAACTTTTATTTTCTATCTTCCAGATGCCCTGCTCCAGCAATGCCTCAGTAGGACTGGTCTTTAGCTCCCAACATCCCTACCCTGCCTGGCCATATGTTCCTAGTCCTGGCCACTCTTGGCCTGTGCCAATCCCCATGGCACAGCCTGAAATCTGGTGCTGTTCCAGTGCCCCCAGATGCCCTGCTCATGGCTGGATGGTTGGATCCATTTTCAGTCCCCACAGCTACAGCACCCTGGCAGTCACCCTGCCCTCCAGTCTCAACATCTTCCACAGATTTTGCTTTCAAAGCTAAGATTCGTTAGTTGCCACATCAACTCTGAGCACTCACAGCATCCTCTAGATGCAAGTGCTGACCCAAATGTTTGTTTTGGATCTGGCTTCAATTAGCCTGGGTTTTTTACCCTTTTATTCTTATACTGGTGGGGAAATGAGCCCTTAGAACCTTTTTATCTTTTTCATAAGACCCAGGATTATATATACGTTTATTGTACCTCCCTCACCTATATTTTGCAAATTAAAAAGGTTCCTCCCTCCACCATATTTGATAATTTTTGTTTCGTCCTGAACTTCTTAGAGTCTTCTAAAGTTCTCCTGGGATTGAAATACAAAAATAAAAAAAAAAAAAAACAAAACAAAACAAAAAACCAGAGGGCTTAAGATGTCTACAACAGGTTGAAATAGTAACATACATATGTTGCCATTTTAATTCCTGATTCCAGTTTCAACATTTTCTAACAGGTGATTTTTTTGTTTATTTAATTTTAATTTTTAACCATATTGAGCAATGAAGTCTTAGAATGGGTCATAATCCATCAACATCCTGAGAGACTACAATTAGCATCTGCTCAGTATTTTCTAAAATTTAGAAACCCCAAACTGCTTGTTTTGAGAACAACTTGAATTTGGAAGCATCAAATATCCTATGAAATTAGGTGAAATATGAAAACTGGAGGATGTTGAATATCAATGAATATATTGATGCAGAAAGTCACCCTTTTGCTTTAATATATAACTTGAATAAAGAACAATTTTAATCTATTCAGAAATTTTTCCAGTAAAATTAAGCTTTGTCAGAAAACACTTCTTCATTGCTCATAAATTTATCTCTCTAAAGGTCTTGAAATCAAGGAATTTCAATGAAACCAAATACAAGACTGATGAAAATCTGACAGAATTCTCATCTGCTGTTAGTGACTGAAAATTCAAGGCTCTAAATAGTATTTTAGATATGATGTGTTTTCCCCCTCTGTATGAACTCTAATTATCCATGGTGCCAGGACAGTTTGTTGTTAGAAGATTTTCAGACCCTGGTCCCAGTTGCTGAGCTCCACCTCTAAACAGGGGTCATCATTTGGCTCTGTGGTCACAGCTTAGCAGTGTTAAGAGTTTTACACTCAAGCCTGGGCTTTTGGGCTTTCCAGGTTTCTTGGTGTGGAGATGTTGAACCGGATGATTGTGACAATTCCATGTGGCTAACAGCTCCAGTTGACCTGACAAGAATGTTAATTCCAGTGTGGCAGCTGCTGCAGATCAATGGCATGTGGCCACAGGAAGCCCCACTGGGCAGATTGGCTTTGACCAAAGATTCTAAGATGTTCCGACTCCTTCCGACTCATTCCCCAGCCTTTTGATCCCCTCCAGAATTTAATAATTGCTTAGCAGGTGCAGGTCCAGACTGATTTGTTTTACTTGATGGGGACAGATCGAAGAAGGGGAAAAAGTCTTTTGCTCTTCTTCAGCATTTCTATTCATGTAAAATTTAAAAAATTGGTTTCTGCATGATTTGGTTCAAAACCAAATATAGAAATACCATTATTTAAGTTTTACTACACAAAATAGAGTATCTGAATTTTGGCCAGTTGCTGTTCCAACCATTCCCACCTTCCCTGAAAAAGGCACGTAGCAGAAGCAGACATTGAGGACAAAAGTAAAAGTAAAGGTAAGAGATTGTCTGGAGTCCACAGTGAATCAACAATTACAGAATGCTAACAACCGAAGAAAACAAACAGCAAACAAATCTGCCAACACACTACACCCTCCCTTTGTCTGGAACCAAACCAAAACAAAGCAAAACAAAAAAACCACAACCCCACCCAAAAAAAAAAGTAAAAAAGCTTTCAAACAAGACTTTGACATGGCTTTTTTTTTTTAAATTAAAAATAGACATAAAAGATCTTTGATTGAAAAGCTGTATCGAGAACAACAGCAAGAAAGCAATACAGCTGTTTCACACAGCCATCTGGTCTTCCCAGGGCTTCAGCAGTTACACCCTGTTAACCCTGATCTAGGTTTATTTCTTTATTTATTTAACTTTCTGTTGTTGGTGGAAAGTGCTTACACATGCAGTATCAAGCCATTTTGTACAAATCTGTACTAATACTCTTAAAACCACACAGCACTCAGAATCCAGGATTAAGGCTTTAAAGCAGATGAAATATATATTGGGATTCCAAACAAGTTTTCTTTCTTTTTATAATGCAAATGTGTTAATGCTCTGACCTCAAAACTGAGAGACCAAAGCCTAGAAAACTATCAAGAATCTGGTGAGGCACTCTTCATCTTGCATAGACCCTCCTAAAAACAGGACTCCCACCTTCTAAATAACAACAAAGTGAGATATCCAGGACTTATATCACAATAACATTATTTTTCTTTTGTTCTAATCATAAGATTAGATAAGATTGAGATAAGATTATTGCAATATATTCAGCTTACTCTCTGTTAAAACAATTTTTAATTTCACATAGTACAGTATTTTTAAAATCTTTGGCTTCTTGAATGAAAATATTTATTAAATGAATACAAAATACTGAAAAATGCTGAGACAGTTTTCTGGCCTGCAAGTTCATAATAAATAAATAATAAATAATAGCAACAAATAGTTCAACAGTAGCTTCTATTTTTGTGATTTTAAAGCATATATATTTTGTCTTTCATGAATGTATTATTTTAGTATTTATTTCGCAAGTGCAACAATACAGATTTTTTTAAAAATCACATTATATACTCAAACCCAGCACTACAATGCTACATACAGTTCTATGCTTAGCCAAATAAAGTCCAGCTTCTTGCATTTTAGACGTTCCAGATGACTAGAAAGTGTCCTTTAAATAAAGAGAAATATTGATATTGTTAATATTTTTTCATTTTTTTTGTTGTTTTCAAACCCCCCAAAAAGGAAAAAAAGCATGCTCTATACATGTCTAAGTGAAATAAATATCCCAAATTTATTTATAGACAGGAAAGAATAAAGGCAATGCAGAAGTTGTGACTGGTGCCCTAATTTAATGACTGTTTCTTACTTGCAGCAAAAGTAGCTGCATGTGTTTTATATGTATTACAGTACGATGCCATAGAACATACAGTCTCACCCTATTTTCCCTTTTGAAGGTTTCTCAAATGTTTGCTCATCAAGTCATGTCAAACCTGTAGAATTGGCATCTTTGGTCTATGGTGCAGTCTCTTCTCACTGAGATTGTCATATTCTACCAGAAGTCTGGTAACAAGAGGAGTTCTTCATGTCTGGTGCAATCTGTCCTGTCAATATCTTTATCTGTGGCCTGCAGGGGATGAAAGAGTGAGTTCTCACAGCTTGAAGAGATCTCCAAACTGTGACATGCCCAGGGGTAGTGCTGCTGTAGAGGGGAACAAGGCACAGGTTGCAGGAATAGACCAACCTTAGAAAATCAACAAGGATGATTGCAAACTCCTGCCCCTAGAAGTAAGAAGTGACTGCACTGACCAGCTGGGGAGTAGCTCTTGTGAAAAGGACATGGGGACCTCAGCAGACCATGTGCTGTGTGGGCCAACAGTTTGCTTGGAAAATGGCCAGTAGTTCAAGAGACGTGATTGTTCTCCTCTGTGTGTCGCCTCTTAGACCATACGTGGAATACCGAGGCCAGCTTGGTGCTGCAATCTCCACTTACCCCTACCAAGGATGAGCTCAGCTTCTTCAGCAAGAAGGTAGAGCCAGGTTCCTCATGCTGGTGCAGTGTGGGAGGAAAAAAGACAATGGACATAAATTGAGTAGCAGACATAAGTTGAATATGACATACAGGTTCTACAGAAAAAAAAATACTATGAAGACAATATTAATATAATAAAAGGGGTAGGACAGTTTCTTGAAGACACTGCAGTTTTTAACCTTGGAGGTTTTCAAGATGCAGCTGGACAAAGTCTTGAGTAACCTGGTCTGACTTCATAACTAAAGCAGGTTTTATGTTGAACAAACAATTGCCTTAAGTACCAACTAGTGCATAGTGTTCTGTGATGCTACTATTTTCTATATATTTTTAAAAGTTCCTTTCTAGTCCAACTAATTGTTAGCTTCTTCCAGTATCCTGTTTCTGACAGGAATCAATGATGGCCTACACAGAAGCAGAAGAACATGGCAATTGTAGTAGTAGGACAATTCCAAGAAAGAATTCATGATCAGTCTCTGTGCCAGGACACTCTTTTTGTTAACACTCCACTCATCTGATTCACCCTCCCACCCTAAAAATTTCCCTGTTCTTTTGCAGTTACCAATGATCAAGGAAGGCCCCAATTAAGGGCAGAACAGTGTATAAGGGCACAGTTAATTATACTTTCCCTATGTATCCACCACAAATCATTTACTGCTAAGAGGTACTTGTCTCAGTAGTACTGACATACTCAGGCTGATCTTCTATGTGAACTCATGAGAGAGCATCTGTCTTTGAAGGCAGATATCAGCTCTCATATTTGTAAAAATTTTAGATTCTCAATATCACCAAAGCAGTCAAAACTTAATCAAGACAATGTCTGAAAATCATGTGCACATGCATTCATCATTTAGGTGGAAAATAAATGATTTTCCTTAAGGCAAAAATGGGATTCAAAGTTTAATGTTGACTAAGTAAAGTGCAAATCCCAAAACCATAGGTTAATAGTGATAAAATTGATAGCCAGGCTTTGCCCTTTAGCCAGATGCACATCTATAAAGATACAGACAATTCTTTTCTTGCACTCTTGCCAGGAAAAGGAAAAAAATACATTACCAAAATTTTACATGCTATATGATTTTGTGTATAACCCTTCAAGCTGTCAGTCTTGGTGCCAAAACTACTGTGTGACAGCATTAAGCAACAGGAGCATGGACTCATTTCAAGCCCAGGTGCTGAAAGATTTTAAATGCATGAGCTCCTTGTTGTGAAACAATCATTCCCTCTGAGACTGTGTCCTCATCACTCCATGAACTGTGCTCATGGTGAATCTGCATTTACTTGTCTTGTAGCTAGTGTTCACATGCAAATTTCCAAGAAAACAGAACTATCTCCTCCTTTCTTTAAAGGATGCTGGCCTTGTGAAAAATAGAGCATCATAAAAACAGCTGAACGGGAGGGCTCAGCACTTAGGGCAAGAGTAATAAAAGAAAGTCAGAGAGCAGATATCCTCTAATCCATGTACAGCCCATGTACTTGCATCAGATGATGGCAGAAAAAATGTTTCAAAACCATTTGAAAAGAAACTAAGAACACTGACAGCCATAGAACACTTAGGAACTTACAGTAATTTATGACCCATGCAAATATGATTTTCCAACACCCAAATGTTTCAATTATTGCGGGGGTTTTAATAGATCTTAGAAGTCAATTTCAGAATGAATTAAGGATGAGTAAGCAATATACCAACTGTTTCTATAGCAAAGCTGAGATTAATTTTCAATTCTTAAAGCTACATTCATCCATCATGTAGTTCATCTCATCCACATTGAGTTGTCTAAAAGTTACTTGTCTTAGTTAAAGCTGGATCCCTTTATACCACTGAGGCAAAACTACACAACCCAAGATGATATAAATCACCTTACAGGGATGCCTATTTCTTTCTTTCAGTTATAAAGTGGGAGCTAAAACAATGAGCTAAAAATTACACACTTAATCTGTGATTTTTTAAATATGTATTTGGCAATTTATTGACTTAGTTTTTTCACACAACTGCTTTGATGTTTCTGTAACCTATAGGGTTAAAGAGTGTAGATTGGGACAGAAAAAAAAACAACATGGGTCTGCAGGGACAAGGAATACTTTCAAGTAATGTCGTCAGCAAATAAGGATTTTTTCTAACTTTTAGATGTACATAATAGATGAGATAAAAGTATTCACAGCATCTCACTTAAATGAAGTTGAAAATGTTGCACTTATTTACTTCAGAATTGAAATTTCATTATCTATTCAAAACATCTGTTTTCTATTGTTATGTGAAAATTACCATATAGTGGATTGTGAGAATGCTTTAACGAGCTCTGACAGAAGATCTGTGCCAGAGCTGAATGCTCATCAGTGAGTTGTGCTTGCACTGGGCAGCACAAGGTAGCTACAATTAAGTCCATCCTTGAGTCCAGGGTCATGCTGAGAGGGGAGTCCAGCAAGGGGGTTTTTTGCCTTTATCCTGTTGTATTGGGTCTGACTGGGACAAGTTCATTTCCCAACAGCAGCCCTCGCAGTGCTGTGCTCTGCATTGGTAGCTGGAAAGGTGCTGATAACACAGCAGAGTTTTGGCTCCTGCTGAGCAGGGCTGGCACAGCCTCAGCGCTGTGTCACTAACATTCCCTCAGCATTAAGCTGGAGGTGGGAAAGATCCTGGGATGGGACACATCTGGAATACCTGACCCATATTAACCAAAGGGATACCCCATACCATAAGATGTCTGCTCAAATATAAAAGCTAAGAGGAATGGGTGGAATTCTTTATTTACAGTGTTTGCGTTCTGGAGCAACCACTATATGTGCAGCAGCCCAGCTTCTCTGGAGGTGGCCAGACATTGCTTCTGATGGGAAGTAGAGAAAAAAAAATCTTTTTTTTTTCCTCTTTGTGTGTGCAAAAACTTTCATTTTTGTTTTAGTAAACTGCCTTATCTCAACCTATGCATTGTTTTCCATCCTATTTTCTCTCCTCTCTCCAGCTGAGGAGGCGAGTGATAGAGCAGCTTGGTGGGCACCTGGTGTCCAGCCAAGGTCAGTCAAACAGAGGTGGCTTTTGTGAGAAGGGGCTGGCTCCAGCACACCCACTGCAGGACAAAACTGAGCCCCTCTGTCAAAATTGTGGCACTACTGGAAAAGTGTGAGAAGGGAGGAAAAAAGTGTAAGAAAACAGCCCTATGGACAGTAAGATGAGAGAAAGAGGAGGATGAGGAGGTGCTCCAGGCACAGGAGCAGACATTTTCCTACATGGAGGATCGTGGAGGACTGTGGTGGAGCAGATATGGAGCTGCAGCCCATGATGGACCCCACACGAGAGCAGCTAGACATTACCTAAATGGAGAACCCAGTCTGGAGAAGAGGAAAGGCAAGAAGAAGGAGGAGCAGCATAGAGGAGCTCTTACAGGCTGACCCCAACCACCATTCCCCTTGCCACTGTGCTGTTCATGGAGCTTCAGGTGGAGGAGCCTTAGAGAGAGAACTTGGGAGTGAAAGAGTGAAGTTCAGCTTTGAAATGGGAGAGGAGGAAGCGTTGTTTGCATTTGTTTTTTCACCACACAACTCTACTTTTAATTAGCAATTAATTAAATCAATTTTCCCCAAGCAGAGTCTGTTCTGCCCGTGAAAGTAATTGGTGAATGATTTCCCTTTTCTGTCCTGACCTGTAAGCTCTGTCATTCCTCTTATCTCCCCCTGTCCTGTGAGGAAAGGGAGCTAGGGAGCAGATGGGTGGTGTTTCTGGCCAAGGCTAACCCACCATAATAAATTACCACAGATGAAGGTAACCTTTAAAAAGTTTTACCCAAATTTCCAGATACTGATGTATATTACTAGTCTTCCTGCTGAGCAACAGACAAGACTCACTAAGATAGTTTAGAACACAGTCAGTCTCGAAATTAACTGAAATTTACAGAAAATTTATAAATTGCCATTACAACAGAATGAATTATTCATCTGTCTGTAAGTAGACAAACAGTGCTAGTGCAAATAGTTTAGGTGAGATACATTAGAATTCTGAGGATATTTTGCACAGAATTTACTTGGGCATAGAATTTACTTTCTTTAACCAACTACTCTTTCCATTTGTAGTGATAAACATCCATAGTTCCTGATCCTAGGAGAAGCAAGATTTATTTTTCACATTTTCTGTTAGAAATTCTGAAATCTGATATGAAAATGTCCTCTGTGTGTTTCTCAGTAATTTTAGGAAAGGACCATATTAGATGCTTTAACTAACACCTAACACTGTGTTAACTCAAATCCATTTCCTGGTTCTCAGTAAATCCTCAGCCTTTCTAAGGCTGTCTCTACTGCTCTTCAGAAGTCTCATCAAAGGATTTTTCTCTCTTTTGACTAGGAAAATGTATTTAAGGTGTTTAAGTCTCTAAATGCTTTAAAAAACCCTTGGTCACAGGTGTATTCTTAGAAATGGAGATACCAGCACGCAGAATAAAAGGAAATTTGGACTATACTGAGACTTCTATATGGAAGTCCAGAGGGGAATCATAAGTTCCATTAAGGATGTTCTCAGAGTGCATTACTTTTAAGAGGCACTGTAAAGCTACAGTCACTGATACTGTTCTGTTTGTTATTTGGTACAATCACTGACTTCTCTAAGCTACTGTTTATAACTTCAACAGTCTCTGTGAATCTTTTTCTAAAGTTAAGATTGCTCTATAAATATATTTTTTAAGTTTTGCTCATATTTTAAAATTTCTTCACTAAGAAAAGAAAAAAAAATATTAACCATTAAAATTTCAGTATCAGCAAGCTACACCAGAAAACTGTGGAAGAAGAGCTGTGTATGAACTGTACTCAGGTAACATATGGTTACAGAGGAAAATTTTATCTTCAATGCAGTACCTCAGCTTCTCAGAACTTATTTTACAGTAAGAAGTCAGCTTTGAAGAAGAAACTACTGCTAAAAAAAATATTTGGTTTTGGTGTCAAAGGAGGGACTGATCTTATTGTTGGGCCAATTAGATTAGATCAGTTATAGCACCTATGTGATAGATCTATTACCAAAAGAGACCTGTAGAAAGGAGAATGCTTTTTTTTAATTTTTTTTTGCTGAGTGATTTCCAATCATTGTGTCCAGCACAGTGTATTATGCTTCCATGGCACTGAAAGAAGCAAAATGTTTACTATAAAATATACTGAGAAACTGCACTTCCTTATCTTCACTGCATATCCAATAAGAAATAATGATCAAACACAAATATTTGTGTAATGTCAGAAGGCATAGAAGGAAATTTTGAAAGGGATTGTGATGACAGAGATTGCAGTTTGAAGCACTCTAAATACAAATGTAAAGTATTAATCAAAATAGAAAGGAAGACATAAAATGCAGGTTGTTAGTGACGGCCAAAAGACTAAAGAATTTCAGGCTGAATGTTTCTTCTATGAAGTATTGTGGAAAGTATAAAATATCAAAATTATATTTTACTACAAAAGCAAAGATTAAATATTCAAAATAGAAAATAAGATGAAGAATCACCCTTTCAATCCATACTGGGAAAAAAAAAAGTGTTCTTAGTGGTTAAATATACTGCTCAATATTTTATTATTAGAGCTCCAGAACTCTAAGATCAAAGCACAAGTTTTTTAGCTTTGACACATCAAGATGGAGATGCAAAATGTCCTCCTCTCTAAATACAGGTTACCACCCTTTTTCACCTTGCAAGAGGTTCTGCAGCAGTTAAATCAGTATTGGTTTTAATAATATCTATATTATCCAGATATTTCTACTTGTATTCTAAAGTTATTGTGCAAAAATTGTTTTATACTTGAGTCATTCTTTCATTGGAAGTGCCGTTGTACTATTTCAATTATCTGTAGGTTTACAAGTAATGTTTTCATTGTCATGAAGATGTTCTTTGATAATGGGTACCACTTGCTGTATTTGACTGACTAAATATTTACAGATGCAATAAAAATTATAAAAAATTAAGAATTAATTACTATAACAACACTTTAAAATTAGTGGAAATGAGAGCTATATGCAGATGCTAAATGAAGCATTTGGGCTAAAATTGGATCCAGCATTGTATGAATTGTTTTTAGGAAAGATCAAGGGCTATTAAATATATCTTTAGTACAAATAAACATAGTTCCTGCTAACAATAGCTGCAAACAATTGTAATGTTATCAATTGATACCTCTAGCACAGCTGAGCATCTTAAATCCTGTAAATTTATTCAGACTTAGCTACATGTAAATGCCATAGATTTCACTTATATCCATCTATTTGTACACTACAAATGGATAATATATTATCTTTACAGTGTCTGTGATGATTTCCTAAAGTTGAGTGGGTTTAGTGTTACTGCACCTAATAGTATTAACTATTGGTGGCCTCTTTGCAAGAACTTAGACTTGAAAAATTCACACTTAGATTAATCCCATCTTTGCTTTTAGAGATAGTTATTAAAAATATTATATTAAAATATTATTAATACAGCTATAAATAATAGTATAGTCATAAAATATTAAATATGTTTATAAAAAAAAAGAGTTCTGTTGTGTTGTCATGTAAAAAGCTAAGTGTGAGTAAGGAGAAACAAGGAGGGGGCATCTGCATCTAAATTATAACTATAATGTACCTATCACTGTATAATTTATTTTTAAGCATGTTAAAAACAAAAAAAAAAAAGAAGAAACCATAGAAGCAGTAAAAAAAGTATGTTTCTGCATGAGGGTCCTTATGTATGTCTAAGCATTCAAGTAACTAAATGGGACGTTCTTGGTTCTTTAGAACATATTGCTCTAAAATGATATTCAGATTTCTACAAGGCAGTAATTGCATGTAAACATAAATAAATAGGACTATCAGGCAGCTCTTTCTCAGAAGCTAAGATTCCCAGATAATTTTTTTCTGATATTTTCAGACAATAAATTTACTCTGAATAGTGCTTGCTCATCTTCCTCTGGAAGCAGGAAAAGAAATGAAAATCAGGGTCCTAACTTAGTAAAAGGAGCACATATTGTACCTATTGACACCTTTCTTCCTTAGACCTTGGTGAGATGATTGAACTGGTTAATCTCTCTTTGTCAGTTATTGTTTCAGAGTCCACTTTGAGCATAAGGAAATTTCAAACTTGACACCAGATAAGATTCTGCTCTTTCATATCATATTTCCCTGTGTGAGAAGTCTTGACAGAGAAATGGGAACTAGTATCTGAAGCAGTTGTTTCCCAGTCATCTATTACTTACCAAACGAGGGATCTCAGAGAACTTTGTTTCATAACCAATGTTTCTGTTAATGACAACTTACACATATGGTGCAGGATATTTCAATCTAATTAGAGACATGAACAGAAATCTTATTAAAAAAATACCCA
>VWYP01002611.1:52345-92173 GCA_013400435.1 Pycnonotus jocosus | reverse complement strand
AAAAAAAACCCCCAAATTTTTTTTTTTTTTTTTTTTTTTTTTGTATAAGGTCTCCAAGTATAAGTTTAATTCCATGCTGAATCAAAATTAAGACTTTTCAGCAGTCTACCAAAGGGACCTATTTTTTGAGGTAGAAAGCAATATGTGCAAGACAGACTTGCCACCAGCTCTGTGTTTAGATGTTGGAGAGAGAAACAGAGAGAAGTTAAGCCGGATAAGGATATGTGTCTTCTGTGTGTCTTTCATAGCCCATTCAAACAGTCAAAGATCAGGGTTACAAAATTCATTTTTTCTTTCTGGTTTCTAGTTCAGAACCTAAAACATGGATCCATAAAAATCGTAATTTTTACTTGATTTTGAAAGAAAGACCAGAAAGTACTCCTGCAAATAATTTTTAACTCTAAATAATGATTGCTCCTCATGCCATTTCTCTTGTTTCACCTTTTGTTTCACATGAAAACCTCTCTTAATGAAATCTTACTTAGACTAATGAATATTGCTGGGCAAAAAAACCAGAAGATGCTGTTGAGTAAATAACAACTGTCTCTCCCAATGAGCATCTGTATGCAGCTTTGAGGCAAATCGTAGAAGACTGGGCATTACATATGTTATCAGCCTTCTCAAGCTTTTTCAGGGTCTATGTTTAGGTTTTCATTCAAGTTAGATTCTAGAGCTTCAGTTAATCTGTGATATAGGAATTAGAGCATGTTCTGAGTGAAAGCAAACTAAATTTTATTTACTGACAAAACACTTGCTGATGTAAGAAACCTCTTGTTTGAAGGTGTGTTGGCACACATGTATCATCGAGTAGTGTGTGTTCAGCTTTAGGTCATTTGCTACAGAGCTCTTACTGCTGCTCCTGACAGCCTTGAATCTTCAGATAGGAGTAAGGTTCATGATGGTTCTCATTTTAAGAGACTGAGACGTAGCAGCTGCTCCTCATCAGCCTACATGAGGAGGGAGAAAAATCCTATGAACAGTTGCCTGTTTCCTCAGCACAAAGAATAAATGCATGCAAATAGTAGTGATGTGTAAACTTCTGCATTGTCTCCACGTCACCTACTATGTGCAGATCAGTTTACCTCTCATTCATGCAAGTTGGAAGGCCTATGTGAAAAGATTAAAAAGAGACCTATGCAAAAGGATTAAAAAGAGACTGAAATAATTTTGAGGCAGAACAAGACAAAAAGTAGGAAGTTCTCTGGATCATTTATGCTACTGTTAGTATTCTAATCTGTCAACATATCCAAAAAGGTTTTAACTAATTTGGCAGCTGTAGCAGGCAAACATATCAGCATAAAACTCAATCTCAGCAAAACAAACAAACAAACAAACAAACAAAAAACAACAAAAAAAAAACAAAACCCAAAAAACCAAACCAAACCAAACCAAAACAAAAAAACAAACCAAAAAAACCCCCACCTACTTCTCAATTATGGGAGTTTCCCAATGATACCTTTGCATTTTGCTTTCCAGAGCTTGGCCGATAAACTCTGAACAATCTGTTTCACCTCAGTGTGTTGTACACAGGATTTATGTAGTTAGTTTTTTGCTCAGTCTTTTTGTTTAATTTTTGGTTGAATTTACTGAAGAGTTCTTTATTTATGAGGAAAGATTACTATGGGTAAATAGAATTTTTCACTTAGTAGTTATTGTTGATATTCACAATGTTCATTTCATCAGTGAGTAAGGTTTTATACACTTCTTTAACAAAAACACTGCTTATGCTATCAGCTGAGATTTCTAATGAAATTTTCTTATATATCCAGAGATTTATATATAAATTATACTAAAATATGTTATTAAAACATAATCACATTGTTGCAAGCAACATACTATGTATAAGCTGAAATTATAAGTCATTCTTTATAGCTTATAACTATCCTATTTATTTTATTTGCATATTTTAAAATTATTTTTACTTCCAATTTTGTTGATTCGACAGCAAAAGGTGTTCCCCAAACTGTATTTCTATTAGAGACAAAATATTTAGTTTGACTTGACTTGACTTTAGTTTGACTATAAAAATATTTAGTCTGAATTAGTCAAGGTCTGCTGTGCATATATATACTGATAGCTGAATCTAAGATAGTAACCATAATTATCATTTTGTGTAAAGATAATCTTGCATAGAAGCTGGAATATTGCCTTAAGTACAAAACTATCACTACTCCCTGCTAGTCTGGTTATTGAGCCACAGGTCTTGTTTAGAATGCTGTCATTATGGGCAAACATTTAAGAAACTAATGTTTTCAAAAGGCTTGTCTACATTATGGATTTTTTTCTATGGGTATAGTTGCACTAATATACGGTATATTTACTTGCTTTAAAACACCCGTATGGCTTTGGCTTGGTTTCTAACTGGACTGAACACTGAAACAATGGAAATTCATGTTTACCTAAAGAAGAGACTAAAGTTTTCACTAAGAGACTGAAGATTTTTCAGGGACTTTCACATCCTTTTTTTAATCGTGGGTCCTAGAGTTGCACACAATATTGTGCTGAGGCTGCCCCAGTGCTGAGCACAGCAAGAAAATCAACTCTTTTGACAGTCTGGTGATGCTGTGTCTGGTTTTCCCTCTTGGCAGATAGGGCTGACTCATATGTTCATACTGAGTGTACTGTTGACCAGCACCTCCAGGCACTTTTCTCTAGGCTGCTTCCAAGCCACTACTCTCCCTCGAACTTGGGCCCAGCATTACTCCAAATTGGGTTCAGAATCTGACACTTCATCTTTTTTAATTTCATCCCATTATTTATAGGCCACTACTCCAATCTATCTAGAACCCTCTGCAAGATGCTGCTCTTTGGGAAGATCAAGAGCAGCTCCCATTTGGTATCATCAGCAAAACTGCCAGTGGTGGACTCAACTTCTGCATCCAGACTGTTGATAAATATATTGAACAGGACAGGCCCTAGAATTGAACCCTGAGGAACACCACTGATGATCAGTCTCCAGACAGTTGTAGCCCCAGTCTCTACAACCCTTTGAGCTTTGTCCTTGGGCCAGTTCTTCACCCAGCACACCATGAACCTGCTCATCCCCAGCTGGACAACTTGTGTGGAAGAATCCTGCAAGGGACAGTTTTAAAAACCTTACTAAATTCCAGTAAAACTACATCCACTGTCTTCTCTTCATCCACTTGATCAGGGACCTTAGCACAGAATGAAAAGAAGTTAATGAAGATTGTATCCTGTGGGAAGGACCCCAAGATGGAGCAGGGGAAGAGCATGTGGAGGAAGGAGCAGCAGAAACAAAGACATCGTCTGACAATAAACCCCATTCCCCATTCTGCATTGTCCAGAGTGGGAAGGTAGAAGGGTAGAAGAGTCATGACTGAAGATGAGCCTGTGAAAGAAGAGAGATATGGGAGGGGAGAATGTTTTTAGACTCATTTTTGTTTTGTATTTTCCTCTTTTGATTAATTGGAAGCAAATAAAATTAACTTTCCTGAGTTGTTCCTGTTTTTGCTGTGACAGTAAATACTGAGTGGTCTTCCTGTTCTTATCTAAATCCGTGAGCTCTTCATCATATTTTCTTCCTCTGTCATGCTGATGGAGGGGGAGTGATAGAATGTTTTGATGGCATCTGGATACTAGCCAAAGTCAAATCACCACAACATTAAAAAAAAAAAAAAAAGATAAAAAAATAGTTTTCTGATTATCTAGAATATCCTATAGTACATCTCTAGAATGTAGTTAAACTTTTTTCACAGATCTCAACAAAAGTTTATATATCAGTCATACCTGCATGGTATTTTGAACTTCCTCTTGAGTATCTCGGTACTCATGTAAGAAAGTGGTAGTTATTAGTACTACATCCTATTTAGTATGAAATGTCCATTCTGTTTTCCTAATATAATCACTTTTCATCTAGATAGCTGAAATTCTGAAAATACCGTGTCTGTATTTTCATCATAAGGACTGAAATACATTTCCTGTGGCAGGTATTTGCTAGGAAGCTAAGCTAAATTCTTCAGTGAGTCATTCTTCACATTCATTTTAGGTCCCTAGTTTATGGATGTTCCTCCATATTGGTTTTGGACATACTACTCTCTATTCTTTTCATAGAGAGAATATTTAGACAAGAGTTTCAAATTATAGGCATAGCTTTCAGATAGGAAAATAAGGCAATGGTATTTTTCTTACAAAATGTAGAGAAGATGTTGAGATCAAGATAAAGAAGCAGGAGATCATTCAGTGAAAGTAAAGTTTTTCCTTTGTGTTTTTGCACTTTGACATTAGGAAAAATGAAAGACAACATAAAATCCCTCAACTTTCTTGAAGGTTCTTGAAGCCTGTGAAAGTTAAGTTAATTCAATCTTTAAGGGAAAATTTGAATACCACATCTGTCCCTTGTGTATGCTAATGATTTTGACACATAAATAAAATGAACAGAGCAGTGCAGAATAATTGCTTATTTCCAAAAACTTCATAAAGATTTTTATTATGTATAGTTACCCTGTGTGCTTGGATGAGTGCTTTAAAGTCTCCCTCAGCAGGCATTGATACTGTAGACCATAGCAGCACTTAAAAAAACCCCATTATAGCCTATTATGTCAATGAACTGTGCATGAAGAATTTCCTTGGTAGTATTTATTGGTGCAATACACCATGACAACCGTAGAATGTGTGATAATGCATTTGATGGAGGAATCATAACAGTTATATAAAGATCTCATGGAAATTAAATAGCACTGTCCCATGCACTTCAACCAAAATCATAATAGCTCTAAAGTGTCTCCTGTGATCACCATGGAGGAAATTGAGAATAATTGCTGCTGTGGCAGACCTGATCTTTGAGTATGAGGTTTTCCATTATACTTTTTTTTTTCAGTAAATGCTGAAAAAATACATTTAAGTGGGCAACAAGTTTTTATTTAAATCTCCATAAACCATATGACAGATTGGTTTTTCTCTCCATATTTAACTAATTATATTGCACCTTGAAGTATTATAGGGCCTAAAAAGACTGTGTGATCTTTTTGACTATGTGTGCCATAATCCTCCTAAATACAAAAGATGTGTAAAAATAATCCACCAAAAGCCAGGAACTACAGAGGTAAGGCTTCTTATTCCATCCCTAATACATTCTACATGTCTGGGGCTTGCATTTGATTTTCTGTGGTTCTGGGCAGACTGGCTAGTAAAATACCAAGCTGATTCCAGATGAGGCATTGTTAAGCCTCTTCTTTTTACCCTCTTCATGAGAGGGTGGAGGATTGTGCAGTTTTCATGAAGGAGTTGTTAATTAGTAAAGTGTTAACTTAGCATAACTTTCCAATAGAAACTCCTCCAATATAATCTGTTTTTATAAGAATTAAGACTCAGTGTTCTTTGTCTCTACAAATGCCTTGTATGCAACTCCTAAAAAGATATTAGGTTTCCCAAATCACTTGTCACTTCTGAAGTTTTCTGAAATCTGTACTGCTATAGGAAAAAGTGAAAAAATATAAAAAGGTTATATGGTTCTTCCTCATAGGTAGAGCAAGAGCCATTAGAGATATTATTCTTTATAACAATCCTTAGAGAAGGCTGCTGGAAAGGACAAATTCTGCAGTGAGATCGAAAATTCAGGCTGTTACATGAAGTTCCTCAAGTATACAGAAACAGCACATAAGAAATATCTGTCCATATTGGAAGAAACACCATTTATTTGATTTTGTCAAAGTGACAGGGAATGGAAAAAAATGAACACTAATTGACCTTATTATTCTACTCATATAATTTTTTAATGTGAAATACTGAGGTAAAATTATTCTTCACCCTATCTTTGCTTTAGTGATTTTTTTTTTGTTGTTGTTGGGGTTTTTTTAAAATATTTTTTATTTTGTTCAGATTGGTACTATTTGAGGGTTTTTTGCATAGACAGCTTGTCTTTGTTTGTTTGTTTGTTTTACTTCTCAATGGAACGGATATTTCACAGTAAGATCTAGCTTTTCTTCCACTCTAAATTTGATTACATATCTGCAAAGTGGGTGAAAAATAATTTCATTGCTTGGTTGGTCAAAAATTGTGAGCAGTCTGTGCATGAGTAACCAAAGTCTGAGACAGTGGATAATCAGGGTGAAAATACATTTTAAAAAATAACAATTCACTAACTTTTAAAATTCAATTAATTATACATTAGATAATGGGGAAAGGCTATGAAGCAGCTAAGTGTGAACAACATATTTTGCAAAATTCACTTCTGTATTCGTGTTACTCAAGTTAATCTGGGAATAAATTTTTCCCCAAGTTGAAACAACTTCCTTTCATACAGCAAAAGGTTTCTGTATGGAAACCACTGCTGAAAGCTTCTGTTTGTTAACTACAAGACAGTGCCTTGGGAATACAGTGATACGTTTCTTCACTTGGAAGTTGAGAGCTCCCTATAGCCAGGATTGTAGAAGTTCAGCCTCTTTTTAGCAGTGGAGTGTAGAAAGGATGCAGTGAAGGAACAAAAGTGTTTTTGCAATATGG
Source organism: Pycnonotus jocosus (assembly GCA_013400435.1). Classification (NCBI taxonomy): domain Eukaryota; kingdom Metazoa; phylum Chordata; class Aves; order Passeriformes; family Pycnonotidae; genus Pycnonotus; species Pycnonotus jocosus. The sequence goes on along the minus strand of VWYP01002611.1, from coordinate 85,711 downwards.
TCCTTTTAAAAAACATACTATTTCAGAAGTTGTCAAAAAAATTGAAGCTGCCTCTGTAATTTGATAAAATAAATAATTTGTTTTGCTGTTAACATCTGTTTTAATGACAAAAATTCTGATCTAATATTAATCCAATCTTTTAGATTAGTTCCTTCTGAGCAAAATCAAGCTATATATAATTTATGGTTTTATTCAAAATACCATCCAGCATTTGAAGGGGTTAAATACAATCCAAAAAACCAAAATAAAAAAAAAGCTTTTTCAGGGATGGCCTCTCTTCTATAGTCTTAAATATAGGACCTAAATGGGCTTTTTAAAGAATTACAATAATCCTACATAGCATCTTTGTAGGACATTAAATAGGACCAAAATGTTATCCTTAAGATTGAAAATAAGTAGCAATTACAGTTTAATTATCCCAGTTACAAAGTTTCTACCTGCTTATTTCCACATCCTGCACTTACTGCCTAGCTCACCACTCTTTCCTACACCATCATAATAAAAATAAATATAAAACATATGCAACTGGCAAAAGGATTTGGTTTTGAAATACTTACAGCTTTCATGTTGTTCACCAAAGATGTAGGGAGAAAACAGTTCTGTGTTGTTTGTGACTCCCTAAAGAGTCCTTGTAGAAAATTTAATGCAAATGTTATTCTATTTTTATGTCACATACTGCGCTCATAATAACTGAACAAATTATTGATTTTCAGCAGGGAGATTATTTAAAACACTTATTCTAAGCTTTCTGGATCAGTACTAACCATAAGCATGAAGAGCACTCTTATTTAAAATATGTAACTTATTATGTCACTGGAGAAATGCTGATTTTACAGTAACATGTTACTGACATTTGATATCACTGCCCTGGTCCTTATATTTAAAGCAACTGAAATATTTATAAGATTTCTACATATAATTTTACAATAATGTAGTTTAAAATTACTATATATATTTCAGGTTATGAAATGCTTCACCCATGGGACTCACAGCAGCAAAAATTAAAATCATATTGCCATCAGAATTGCCAATAAGTCATTCTAGGTGGGACAAGGAGGATTCAAAAAATTTCCTGGATATCAGTTTTCATGAAAGAGGAGAGAGAGGGGCATATTTCACAAGATACAGAGGCTCTGAAATCCCAAAACACAGGGGATGATGAAGCTTACAAATGTCACCCCCTCCTACATTTCATTTGCCTTGATACCCAGTTCTCATTCAGAAACTGACCACCACATTCCCAAACTGACACCTTCCCTTGTTTTAGGCAGTCAGCTGCACCTCACCTGTACCTCAGACTCTAAATCTTCCTGATAGAGAAAATTTTTGTGGCCAGGTCACCCTCTGCAAACATATTAACTCTGTTTGCTACTGACTCACAGTATCCATTAGTTGAATAAATGTTACGCAAGGTGAGCAGTTTGCACAACTATGGCAAAGCTCAGGACAGTTGTCAAAATAATGGTTTTGCTGGTCTATAGTAGTCACACCTCAAAAAAGTCCAGTTATTTTGGACTGAAAGATTAGAAACATTTCTTAGAAAGTTTAGAGAAGATGTGTGTTATACACACATGCGTGATACATTCGTGTCACAATCAGAAATATGTAGAAGACACAGCTGTTCTATGAGTGAGGATTGATCACATCTGCTTGTTGTCTTTCCTGCAATTCAATATAAGGACACATCGATGTACAAACAAATGTTACAGGGAATTGTCTATTGCAAGGAAGTCTAATTCTACCTAATAAAAAAGAAATGCTAGCAAGGACAATCCTCTGTTAATGCAGTCCGCAACAGGTGGGACCTGTTTTATCTCTATTGACAAACTCTCTCCACCGAACAAGCATTTATGTGTATAAAAGTGTTTTGAAACCATATCATGTGTCTCAAGTTAGATTGTAGGTGTTGAAATATAACATAATGCAATTCCCCACTCACCAGATTTTCTTTCCTCGTTTCTATGAAAGGACAGACTCAACACCAGTGAAGGTCATGAGTCACCTATTTCATGTAGTAGTATCTGTCAGGACAGACATTTTTCAGATAATTCAGTCTATGTGTGTGTGAAATGTAATCTGTGTAACTTCTGACCACTGAAGTTGAAATTATGTTGAGAGGTAATTTTTTTAATGCAGACATTGATATTGCTTCCCATTAATTCTGTTAAGTGGTGTGGTAAGAGAGACTCTCCAAAGATTGCTTTGCACCTTTATGTGATCAACGCAAAAATGTTAGTAGAATATTTCAGCTTTCTACCTTATGACTCTATTACTCATTTCCACGTAGCTACAAAAGTGGAGGCCACATCTAAGCTTATCTATCAGAATATGCCATTGTGTGATCTATTTGGTCTCTTTATATCTCTTGTAAAAACAAACTGCCCATCCTCAGACTTCCAGATGACTAAAAGCTGAAGCTACATTATTTTTTTGCACTAAATTACACCAAGTGTGAATACATTTATAAAAATTTGCATTTGAAGGATATCAAAAGCCAGACCCGCATGGCATTTGTTAGTTGTTCTCTTACAATATGATATCATCTTTTTAAAAAAGAAGTTATGGATTATTAAAATATGCATATTTTAATAATCCATAACTTCTTTTTAATACAGATAAATAAAGGGAGGATAAAAGTGGTTGATAGAGAGGGAGTAGCAGCTTTATTCTGTTTTATTCCCACTGAAAATTTGCCAGTTGTTCCTGAGACAAGGGATTACTGTAATTATTAATAATAAAATGAAAAGTGTAGGAGAGGTTAGCATGCACATTTTAAAGTAGACTTTTTGTTAGTCTGCAAATGAAAACCAATACCAAAATCAAATGTAACTCTTGTACCCCACTACAACAGTCATTAGTTCACAATCTGTAGTGAAGAAAGCATAATGAAATTTTCCTGAATGTGTTAAAATTTCTCCTAATGATTGAATTATCATTTTTATTTCCTCTTTTAAAAAATAATTTTGTTCTTTGTTGAGTGCTCAATGTCATATTTCCTTTTGTTAGAAAGTAAATTAAATAACTCAAAGAAGCTTTGTGCAGAAATGTTTGCTCCTTTGTTCAGTCCCAGAATGTTGGGAATACAGATAGCCTACTTTCTTTGCAACAGCAAGTGTAATAGCTTTGACAAGAACATGAGAAGGGTAGTTGTGAGCAAAGACAAAATGCAAATAATATGGCTTAGGGCCCGGTTAGGGAACAACTAGCACAAGTGTGAAGTATTATTACCATGTCAAGCTTTTCTGTAGTCATTTCCAGCTCCAAAATATTTATTCTGGAATTGATTCGAAAAAAGTCTGAAAAGTAAAATAAAATTGGGCTACTTGCCACTACTTTGCTGATAATATGATACACAAAACAGCTCTTTCCTGAATTCAGAAGAGCTAGGCTTGAACTGCTTTTCAGTAGAAATTACAAAATGAGTGCTTTCCCTGAATGGGTGAGACACTAATATCATGTGCAAATAGCAAAATCTTTATGAAATAATTTTGACTTTTCTTTGTTCTCCTTTGAAATGACAAAAAACACCAGCTAAGCATAAAAATCTATGGGAGTTTGGCACATAACCTGCCAGATCCAAAAACTGTAGGGATTTAGTTCAGACTATTAGTAATTTGCATACTTCTTATCAGCTATTGTATAAAAACCAAATCTGTTTATTTTTTCTCTTGTACCACCATCTTGAGGTAGAGATGCCTCATGATGGTTGGCCTGGAGCATATCACAATGAGTAAGGACAATGGTCAAGACTTTTTTTACCTAAGCCTAGTTCATAGTTCAGCTCCTTCTAGCCAGTCTCAGGACTTTACAGACCTGCAAAAATTGCTTAGCCAGCAATTTCAATAAGAAGGAAAGGAAGAAGAAAAACCCAGGAAGCAAAGAGTGTTTTGTTTAAAATAAGAGCACAGACCACATTCTAGCAGCACCAAAACCGACACTGCTGATAACAGTGCCAGTACAGAAACAAAATAATCATTCTGAGAGATGTGGTTTACTTTTCCTTCCCTAAACAGCTCCAAAAGAATAACCAGAGAGAATATTGTAGGAACCTTCTTCCTCTTTATCTCTTGCGACAGAAAGCTTTGTGGGTTTCTAAGCCGTTCTTACTGTCCCCCAGACTTTGTCAGCATTGGTGAGACAGCAGAGGTACACAGAGGAGTGCTGACAGCTCTGCCTGGCTGCGTTATTTTTCCCCACGTGTAATACCTGCGATGTCGCATTGATATAACTTCCTTTTCGCAGCACTCCTCCATTTCCTGAGTTATACTGACTGCCCTTCAAAATCACAGCCTGGAGGTAAATTAGCGGTGTCTACTGGGCCTATTTTAAACAAAACTAGCAGAAAGATGCCTCATGAAAGCATTCTGTACAGTAACACCCTGCCAAAAATGGGCCATCCTACTCAAGAAACAAGCTTTGTCAATATATTGACTATATTTCAAGTCAATATTGACTATATTTCAAGAATGTAGGATTACAATATTGCCCTCCTTCGTGGCAAATCCTACTTATCACAATCATTGCTTGGTGAGGTGTTCCACATTCTGTGATCCAACAGCTCAGAACTAATACTATTTTAAACTGTAATCTAAATTATAACTGCTTCAGGGATCACTTCAGACTATGATTACAGGTTGCACTACCAAAAATGAGTGATACAGGTGTTAAATTATCATGATAATAGTCTCCTGGTGCAGAGAAACAACCCAGAATATATTTCAGCTCCATTTTCATAACACTTCGGAAGATTCTTTTGCATGGAAGTGAGTGAATTCTTCCTGTTTTCAGAAGCATAAACAGCTGGTGACCTCCTCTCTCTCTGCATTACCATACAGCATTTCAACTTTAGTGGAGATTGCAAGTGATTATCATAATAATTATATTTATTACGGCACTGCAGAGTTGATTTGGAACTCATCAGGTAATACGAATTACTTTTTAAAATAATGACTTAGGATAAGCCAACAGAAAAAAAAAAGCTGTGAAAGCCACCTAACCAACATTTAGACAGATGCATTGTTTATCTAGTGAACTCATCACATCTAGGTCTTTTATATATATCAAAAGGAAAAAAGGAGAATTTAATGAACTATATGCTCCTGATTTATTTTTTCTAATTACTTTGCTATGAGATGAATTTGCATCCAAGACTTTCTCTTTATTTCTAGTAACTACAAGTGGAGTTGAAAGTGCCTGCTCTGGATCCAGACATACTCATGAGTCTCCTCCACACTGTCAACATGGCAGTACTTTTAAATGGTAGGCTTGACGGCAAGGTCAGTCCAGTCCAGCTGTGGAGAAAGAAGCACTGTTGTGGAAGAGATAAACCCCCACAAAATCAGAAGTATTTACTCTGCACTGGCTGATTTTAGTGGGAAGGGAAGGAGAGAGATAAAGGGCCTTAGTCTGATAAATCCATGTTCAGTGTTAGCTGGCTCCACAATGTTTCAACTGAACTGCTTTCAACACCTGAATAAGCACCACTGCCTGTGCAGAGCACAGCCACCACCATTTCACGTGTTCTAACACATCTCTGCTCTATCCATATGGATAAGTTAAATGTCTCTGTGTCTCTTTTCCAGCACTAAGGTGACTGGTGTGGGATAATCCTAGTTTTTGTGCTATTATCCATACAACAACAGTGTTGATTTCTAGATATGCAAACAACCCACAATCCTTGCTCTCTCAAATTCCCCAGCCTGGTGAAATAAAAGGGAATACTGTCAACTGGCCAAAATTATTCCTGAGAGTTTCCATCAATTTGGTAACAGGGAGCGCCGGGGTCTTGGGTTCACTTGCAGGTCTTACTCTCCATGCCCAGACTCCCTTAGGGATTCCACCTACCCTGACCACGACTTCTGTTTCAGCCTCAGTTGAAGTGGCAGAAACTTTTCACAGTTGCTGCTAGACCTGCTGCTGAGCAAGAACCTGAAAAGAATTTTTTTGCACCAAAATCTCTCATGAGAACAAACCCCTACACTGGATTTAGACTAATTAATGTACATAGTTGCAGCTATTATTTGGTGAAGCAACAATACAATGTAATCCTATTTCTTATTTTTTTTCAAGAATTCTTTCAAGAATTAACAGCACAAAGAGGTTTAGAGATAAATTTGTTATTGATGAGGTCAGTTGCCTCACGAGTCTCTAACACTGATGATGCACACTAGGCCACCTTGTTTTGGAAGAGGATGACTAGGGGTATGATAAACTCCCAGATGAATCTGAACTCATTTGAGACTTGCTGCTCCACTTGGATGCACATGGGGCCTCATGGGAATCATCCTAGGGTACTGAAAGACTTTGGTGATGTTATTGCAGGGCTTCTCTCTGTTATTATTCCATGGTCTTTAGCGTCTACATGTCCCCATGGAATGGAGGCTGGCAAATGTTATGGCAATCTTCAGGAAGGGTAAGAAGAAAGACCCTGGTAAATACAGGCCTGTCAATCTCCCTTCAGTTGTAAAATTATGCAATTACTGGCATTTACTGAAAAACAACTGAAAGACAACACAATCTTTGGTTATAGCAAGGTTCATGATGAGAAAGTCCTGCTTAATAAACTTAATTTCCTTTTGTGAAAATGTGGCCCATCTAGTTGATCAAGGGAAGCCAGCTGAAGTGGTTTTTTTTTATTTTATCAAGGCTTTTGATACTGTCTCTCCTAGAATTTTTTTGGACAGGAGGTCTCTTCAGCTTAAGAAGAGAAGGGATGATCTCATCACAGTCAAAAATTTCCTCAAGGTGGACTGTAGACAAAGAGATGCTGATCTCCTCTCTCTGGTGACCAACTATGGGATTTGAGGAAATGGAAGAAAGCTGCAGCAGTGGAAGATCAGCTTGGACATTAGGAAATAGCTCTTCACTGAGAGTGTGGTCGGTCACTGGAACAGGGTCCCCAGGGAGGTGGTCATGGTCCCAAGCCTGGCAGAATTCATGGAGTAACTGGATGAAGCTCTTAGCCATATGATTTAGTTTTAAGTAGTCCTGAAAGGAACAGGGAGTTAAAATCATTGCTCCTTATGGATCCCTTCCAGTTTGAGTTATCCTGAGTCTATGCCTTAGAAACCAATATGGAAACTATATTGTTGTTCCAAGACTTAGGTTTTAAAAAGCCTGAAGTGTAAAAATTGTTTTCATGCTAACCATGAATGATTATAAGTCATTTACTCCTAGTTTTCTTTTGCCAATATGAATTTCTAACAATATAATACCGGTTTGTAATACTAATACATTTGAATACTTGCTATGAAGGTGTTCTACTTGCTTATATTTGGCACTGAAATTTTAAGTCTCTTGTATTATCCATGAACAAGGTGATGTAATAATACCAATTTAATTCTTCAGAAGACAGACACAAAATTGAGTGTGTTGCTGTCTGTGGAAGTGTTTATCCAATTTAAGCTTATTCTCACTGAGGTCATTTCAGTCTATTGAATAGCTCATAATGCAGAAAGCAAGACAGACTTAACAAGAGAAAGAAAGAAGATTAAACAGAGAGAGAAGGATTACTTAAAGAAGATGTTCTGTGGTGAGGAGGAAGCTTTGAGCCTTGTAAACTGTGAGGTTTGGCTTACAACTCAGCACACTGCACTCATCCATCACATATGTACATGTACATATACTGGTACCACTGAGCTAGTGGCCGTCAATACGTTCTGCCTTCACAGAACACTCAGTAGTAGAATTTATAATTCAGCTATTTTCAGAATAATAACTAAAGAAATTTATTCTTTAATTAAGGAACTTCAAAGCACATCTTTTCTTCTAATAGGCAGCACCTGCAACACATGAAAATGATTTATTGGGATTACTAGACTTTTCTAATGTTACAGAGACAATTGACTGCACCCATATGCACATTTAATATGATGTCTTTCAATGAACAAATACATAGAATTTGCAAGGTGATTCATTCATGAGAAAATAGGGAAAATGTTCAATAGTGCATTATAAACATAGTTAATGATTTCAGAAGACATCTACACCAGTGCTGGACAAGATAATAAGGATTGCAGATTTAATGGCTTTGGCCTTCAGAATATTTAACATAAAACCATTTGGTAAAAATTACCTCAATGACATATCTAGATGACACTTTTATCTTAAGCTGAATACCATATTTTTTTCCATTTTATAAGTATATGGGTATGCCACAGAATGTTAATTTTTTTCATTCAGTTTCTGATACCTGCACAAATAAAATACAGTATTTACTATATTTATTCTGTTATAAGGAAAACTGTTGGGTTTAGTCCAGATTTCTAGATCTAAATCTATCTAGTGACAACATAAATTATAGCACTTGGAAACAACTTTTGCAATATATTTCCTTAGATTGCATTCACTGTAAGGGCCTGGTTACTATTAAGGATAATTCACATTTGTAAGGTTTTGAAAGCAGAGGAGCTCCCATGACAGAGAAGAAAAATGGAAACAATAGTGTTTTGTGAATTACATAGCATTTACCATCCTGTGCACCTAAGGGCCATTAAAATTCACATTAAACCTTAAACAAAATTTCTATGAAGTAGTTTTATGATTCCTACTTTACAAATGAGGAAACTGAGGCCCAAAAAGAACAATTAATTTTCTGAATGACACATACAAATTATTTCAGCAAATCAACACAGACCTATAGTTTGAGCTCATAAGTTTAACTCGTATTTAAACACTTTGAGAAATTAATATCATATGCTTCCTTTCATTAAATTACATCTTGTATTATTGTTGTTGTTGCTGTTATTATAAGGAAAGGAAAGTTTATTAATGAAAAAGTAAAGTTTTCTCAATTATAAATAAAAAATTCTCAAGAAAATCATCAAAGATAAAAGTGAAGTCTCGACACAGGACTGAATCCCCTGAAGCTATTTCCAAACATGCAGGAAATTCTAGCATACTACTTGTTCCATCCCATAATAAAATACGAGCATGGCACACAGGTACAAAAGCCACAGTTTACAACCTAATTTCCATTTTTCCTAATATTCTTGCAGGTCATCCAGCAAATGGTTGAAAGCTAAATTAACAAATCCTACAGGTTAGCATGGCTTAGCAAGAAGAGAAAAAGATAGAAATGGAACAAGTAAAACTTTTGCAATCACCAATTTCTCACCTTAAGAGAGGGATGCTAGTGGGCAGAAGCACTGCTCAGAGAAAACGTGTTCTGCTACACAATATTCTGTGCACCCTTCTTGTGCACTCTTTGTTTGCAGTAGTTGATCTTATAAATCAACAACTGTGACTCAGAAGTTGTAGCAACCTTGCAGACCGATGCTTTCTAGGATCTTAGCTCACTCCTCCAAGAGTAGGCATTGGCATTTCAATGAAATGTTAGACAAAGTCCTGCTTTCTGTAGAAAGACCATCACAAGCTAAAGGCAGACAGAATGTGAAAAAAGCACTGTGCAAGTTCCCAGTTCAAGCTTGTCAATGTAGCTTATTCCTGATTAGTAAAACTTTGCATTTCAGCTCTTCTCATCAATGTAAATTGGTAGATATCTTCTGTTACTCCAAAGAAAAGCAATATTTAATGTACTAACTCGGTATCTGCTTTCTTTCTGGTCATCTCCAGAAGTTCCATCAAAGTCTTAGTACTGACATTAAACAAATCCTCACATGGAATCACATGGATATCACATATAATAAATATGTTGTAAATTGGGTTGTATTTGAAAAACAAATAAAGATACAACTTTTCCTTTGAGGGCCATCTGTTGTCACTGAATGCAACATCACATAACAAAGAGGATGTTCTTCACTTCATAAAATAAATATTTAAATATCCAACATATTTAACAAAACACCAGACATCTAAAGTGTCTGAACAATAACTTTTAACAATAGAAGAAAATTTTATGGCTTTTTTCTTTTCCTGGTGCAAAATCTGGTGAGGTTATTGTCCATTTCTGGCATGACCTGTCATACAAATTGCAGATTAATTTAATGAGTTTATCTGCTTCCATGTGGAAGGAAACTTTAATAGAATTTAAGTATTTCAAACTTTCAACACCAAAGATATTGTGATTTTTTTTTATTGTCTTGTGAATTAGTCAGAATTTTGTCCACTTTTGTGAAACGAAGATTCATCTTACACATTTTTTTCACTGGCTCATACTTTCTGAGTGCTGTACTTTCATCCTTATCAGATGGGTATCTGTGTGCAGTTACTAATTTTTTCTTATGACTTCATTGGTGTACTTCATCTGAGAAGGCAATTCAATACTTCTTGCGATTGACATATTCTATAGATTTATTTATCCCATATTTTTTGTTCTTTTCCTAATAAATGATTTTGGAACAGTCACTGCTGACCTAAATGCTTATCGCTTTTTTCTGCCCCATTTCTTTTATCAATATGCCCACTCCATCCATTTATGGTGCTTCATAAGTGTGTTTTTATAATAGTTATTATAATAGTTTTAATAATTTTTTACATTTATTTTTGTAATTATTTATTATTATTAATTACAATATTTTTTCATCATTTTTATATTTTTCAAATATCTCTTTTGTACTTCCTTTAAGCAGATGTACCAGGAATAAGGTCATGTTTTATGAAAACTATCTGTACTGCAAATGATTGTTTTCATTATTCCCACTATAACGTACATGATTTGCTACAGATGTTTATTAAAAAGGCACTGATATTTTCTGCTAAACATGGGAAGATTGGATATATAAATAAAAATATGTGGAAAAAAAAATCTAGTTTAAGTGCATCTATGCTTGGTGTTTCTCAATCATTTTGTACAGTTTTCCTGTATGTGAAAATATGGATGTTGCATGATATCTGGCTCACCACCTCCAAGAAAAATACATTGCACATCAAATAGTCTGCAACAAAAACATAGTAGTTTACAATCCGTGTCAACAAATAATGCCTTCCTTGGGGCATGAATGTCAGAGCTCGAGCATAGGCAGTTTTTTATTCTGTAAAGCAAATGCTTTTAAGCATGCCTCACATCCATTTCTATATAATTAAGAGAAACAAAGCAACACAAAATTGTGAACATTATGAAATGCTAATTAAAAGTAATAGACACAAGATAACAAATCAGCTATTCAACACAATTTTTGTGCTTTAAACTAGTTGGTGTTGTCCCTCTAATTAATACCATGTCATGTTTTCATGCTTCATGTATCCAATTGCTGTGCCAAGTCTTCATCCATTCAACCGCTTCTCTCAGGGGTTAACAATTTTAGTCTCAGTGTATTTTGAATGATAGTGTTCATATTCTAAATTCAAAGGGCATTTTCTTCTTGCTTTGAGTTCTGTATAAGCTAGCTTTTTATTTTTAACAAGATAAACCTGTGGTTTTACTGAAACTATATAAATTCCTGAAATTTTATTTTGCTAAATCATTGAGCTAATTTTATTCACATTCTAGCAAGTGCTTTGGTCAGAGACACAAATATTTGCAAGCATACACGCAAAGTTGTTCTAACGGTATTTCAACAGCTAGTAAAATATTTCCTTTCTTACACTGAAAATATAAACATTCTAATTTTACATAAAGTGATGGAATTCTTGTCTATCCATAAGAAGGAGAGTGTTCAAGGGTTTATGCACTCAACGAGATAAAAATATAACAAGATGAAACATCGCAAAATGATGAAAATAGCAGACAAATTACAGAGGACAATGAGGACATAAAATCATATCATTCTAGTACCAAATTGAATGTTATCTCAAGGAGAGCATATGAATACAATGCCCACCAGAAGAGAAAATTCTGATCCTCATACTCTTGCAAGGAAGCAAAAGCATGTTCAGTGTGATGTTTTCCCAAGGGCAGGGAGGTGTTCAGCCATTCCCAGGAAAGCAGGGCACCATCATGTATAAAGGTGACTTGGAAAAATAAATTCCATCACTTTGGAAGGCCTTCTCTTTCTTCTTCTTCCCTCTGCTTTATATGCTGAGCACGATGCTATATGGTCTGGAATATATATCCCTTTGGTCAGTGGGGGGTCAATTGTTCCAACTAAGTCCCTTTCCAACTTCTTGCACACCCCCAATCTACTCACTGATGGGGTAGGGTGGGATGCAGGAAACGCCTTGACAGTGTGTAAGCACAGCAGTAACAAAGTCATATCTATGTTATCAACAGTTTCCACACAAATTCCAAACACAGTCCCATGCTGGATACTATGAAGAAAATTATCTCAGCCAAAATCAGCATATGATTCAAAAGTAGAAGGGAGCGCATGATATAGTGAGCAGTATCCAGCTGAGTAGAAATGCATCTTGTCTTGTTGTGCTTTAGAAAGTTCAAAATAAAAGGAAAAAGGCACCTGGAGAACGGGGACAGGTAGATCTACAAGAGGAGGAAAGACAGTTGAGGGGAAAGAATCAGTAGAACTAGGACACCCAGAGGGAGAGTCTGGTCCACACAATTCTAGGCATCACACCAATGAGAAATATCAAAGCAGACTTCCCTTTATACCCTATTGCATCAAGTCACCCAATATTCCTGGCTTTTAAGGTGGTACTATCAGACTGGAAAAAATGTATATGTCACTGTATACTCTACTCCATGAATTCATGTGAACATCTATAAAAATATCTCTCTTTTTTAAAAAATACATACATGTATTTATACCTGTATATATGCATTTATACAACTGTGCATTCATAATCAGTTTTCTCTCAGTTTCTGTAGAGAGCAATTCCCGTTATGAAAGGCATCCAAGATTAGAAAGGCCCCTCTCTCTTACCATTAACTGTGGTGAAAATAGATTACTAGTTTTAACTAGATATCTAACAATTACATAGTTCAAATTATATAAACTGGATTCTGACTTTTAATTAGGCAAATTTTTACATCTGTATTTTCACTTAAATAGTTATGAAACAACAGTTTTAAATTTCTGCTCAGTAGGTAGGAATAATTGTTTAAGATTAATGAATTTGTACTGGTGTAAAATAAGAACCAGAATTCAGAAGCATAAGTTATCGTTTCTATTCTTATACTGTTGTTCACAAATAGATTTCTTTTGTTTCATTAAAGTTGTTTTTGTATTAAAAGTGTAAAAACTCAGCTATAGTGGTTTTGGGAATTTTTTAGTGGAAATCAGAATAATTTCTTCTATAGCTATTTTTTCCATTTATATGCCTTTGTAATAAAACTTTGTTGTTTTTCTTTATTTTCTATTTCAGAATATAATGCAGAAGTCTAAGTCCATATCTGCTATCATACACATTAAGAAATGACCCTACAAAGAAGTCATCATAGCATAGGAAGAAGTACAGGCTATACATAGTTGAAACTGGACCATGATAATACTGAGATCAACTCCTCTGTACAGTTCATCAAATTTTGTGATGATAAGTATGTTAGAAATAAGTTGTCACTTGATACAGACTTTCCAGTGACTACAGGTATAAACCACAAGTAAAAGAAACACTAAATGGAAACTGAGAAGAAATAACAAGACAAAACTTACTGCTTGAACTGATCATTGCTACTACCACTTTAAAAAAAAAAAATAGTTGATGGCAAGGATTCTGCCTCCTGTTTTTAAACCTTTATGTGAGATTCCTAGAGAGAGATGTGCCATTTTCTGAGCACTGAGAATGATAAGGAAGGGATAAGCTTGTAGTGGCTTGACACAGACAACCTCAAAGAACAAAGGAAACAAAAAACAACAACAAATAATTCACAAGCAGTGCCCAAAGGGCTCTCCCAAAGGCATTAGAAAGACTAAAATTCACAGACATTTTAGTTGAGGCTTAGCAGACAATGCTGTCTAACTGCTGAGGGCATAATGCAATAGGGAAAATGGTGTATTTCTGTTCAAGATTCACACATCTGCATTAGAAGGAAAACTTCGTACTACTGCACTACTTTTGTATCAATATCTGGCATATGCAACTGAATGCAATGCAGATAATTCCTAAACAGCTTTCAGAGCATCCCATAGTCCACAGAGTGCAGAGTTGCAATTGACAGTAATGCCAAATTGAGTCCCTAAAGCAGAGGAGTGCTGTATCTGCAGTAACCAGTCTAACCTCTTGTAACTCAGATGTAACACCAGAAATGTGCTAGATTAAATACGGAGCTGAAAACTTTTATTTTTATAATAAAAGGATAAAAATATTTTATCTGAAAAAAAAAATCAGTAGCTTGGCAGATTGAAGTACTTCATTTGAAGATGTTTTAAACTGAAGCACAGTTTTGAGCCAATGATATAAATCCATTTTGTCTTGGCTCTACTGTCCTATTGTATTGCCATCATCACTTTATCCCATAGAGATACAGTAACAAAAGCTGAAGACCAGATGAAGTTAAACTGAAGATGCAATAAAAACAGGAGCGAATGATGGGTTGGGATCCCTGCATTTCAGCTGGTGGTAGCTTGTCAGAAAAGTGAATGCCACACCCTGACAGAAACAAAGCTTTTTCTTTAGATTTGATTGTAATGCTTTTATGTTAGTTTATTTTTTAATAGCTTGCCATAAAACCCCAAACTAAAATAAACGTGTTATGCAAAGCCACAGAGACATCAAAACAAAATGGAAGCTGTTTATATAACAACTGCAGCAAAATTGAGAATGCATGTTGAGTCAAATGTACCAGAGCAGGAGACAACTCTTTTGTGTGTTCAGAGAGGCTTGAAAAATTTTTTGAGTTAAATGTTCAAGCATTTGCACAACAACAAATCATTCTAGATTTTAGAAATGTCTGAAGCTATTATTCTCAGTTCTGCCCCTCAAATTACCCCAAATCTTCTGTCTCATATATGTGCATCAGTGCCCTGCAAACTGATAGGTACAAAACCAGCTTCATTTCCTACTAATTTTTTAGTCTTTATTCTTTTCAGCCTCATTGCAACTGGATGGCCAAAAGTTAAATACAGTAAAAACCAAGAAGAGAAGTTTCTGCAGACACTCTGTGACCCTTCGTGCCTGTTAACTGGATTTTCTCTTACCTGCTTACCAACTCTCAGACAACTAGAAATCAAATTTGAGTGTTGGGTACATGCTTATCTTTACATATTGTCATAATAACCAATAATTTCTGTATTTTTTTCTCAATATATCTTAGCTTTTTGTAGGTTGAGACACAGTATAACAGAGTCAATACTGCATTCCAATAAGTCTCAGGGAAAAAAAAAATAGAAAACCCCAAAATATCATCATGTGGAATGAGGTGTTAAATTCAGTTGGTTTATTTGACCTTTGGTTTTGATGGTAGATTTGGCAATCCATGGCACCACTGTGAACTCTTTGTCAGTGTAGTGGATTAGAAAGAGTTAGGAGGAGCTTACTTCTGATGTCAAAGGGATCCATTACTCAAAGAAAGACTCACCAGTTATCTCTTATTTGATTCTGATTTTTTTACCTTGATATTAGAGCTGCAGGTCACAGAGAACCTGCATTTCTAATAAGAATTTAAGCATTGTAAATGCTACTGTTTTCTTCTATCTAATTTGATTTTTTAACAGTTTTTAATTTTTTTTATATTTTAATCAATATATTTGGGTTTAAGCTTAACCTTGCAGACATCTTGCATATACACACAATTCCTTCGCATCTCTCCAAGGAAAGATCTTCACAAAATCACATCCTAATTGTATAACTGTTACAAATTCTTTACCATTGAATTATTGGTATTCATGATGAACCAGCTAAATACTAAATGGTCATGACTTCTGACAGATAAACTAAGCCTGTAGATCTATTGGTTGGGAAAGGATGGAGGTGTTGAGAAAACTGCGATAGAGAAAAAATGCAACTTGCCCATCCTTGCTATAGACTCACCTTGTGAGCATCCCCATCTCCAGCCCAGCCATCTCTGCTTGTTATTTACAGCTATTTCCTTTCTGGTCACTGTAGTGTAGTTTCCAAGTGCATTATTTTATCACTAGCAAGGCTCTTCAACTTTTTCCAACACGTGGACCATATTTTCAGAAAATCTTTGTCTAATGGATGGTTTCCTTATGTGTGATCAATTACAGCCTTAGGACAGCAAGTTTCTCACAGGGATAAAGAGGTTAACCAAGCTCATATGCAACTGAGGTACATGTGCTTTATCCTCATAGAACCAGTTAGCCATACTGTCTGATTCTGTTCATTATTTAATCTCTCACTCCTATCTGCTCTACTTCCTTCTCTTTCCTTGCTCCCCATATGCTCAATCTGCACCATCTAATCTGTCTCCCTTTCATTCTTAGTGTCTTTTGTTTTTTCTCTCCAAAAACTGCAGAATAAAAATACCTTTTTTTTTCTCCTCTTTATTATTTCATCTGTGTTATGCCAGAGCTTCTGATAAATAAAATACCTGAATACATGAAGGAAAAAAAGGCTTAAAGGAGGCCTTCTCTGTGTGCAGTTCTCTGGATAAGTATGCTTTAGAACGCTTTTTCTCTGAGTGTTTATTCAAAGATAATTTATTATGTTATTAAGGAAACAAAGCCATCAAACCTGCATTTTCATTACTCTCAGTGATTTTATCTGAGTCTTCAGACTATAGGTAAGTACTATGGCAACTCCAAGTATATAAATAAGTAATTCAAGATAAATAAAGTAATGATTCTCTCGCAGTTTAAAATGAGATTCTCCTGAGTTCAAATCAGAGCAGGAATCTATCTCAGCTGCTTTGGAGGAAATAATCTCTCTTCACTGGTACCCTGGGGAGACACGTCAGAGTAGCTCTGTGAGCTAGTCACTAGGTTCACAGAACAGGTTCTGCCCAAGGCATGAACAAGCTCATGGGTCAGGCCCTGAAGCTATGGGCTGTGCACAGTATGAAAGGAAAATCATGAAAGCAGAGGTATGTACCACATGTTAGTTCTTCCATTCTAAGGAAAGAGTTATCATATGGACTCACAGACTATGAAAATGAAGTGAGCACAAAGGATTTCATAACAGTACAGAGCTCTGCTTCAGAAAAAATCCCAAATGGTTTTGCTATGGGATTGTCAGAAGGTGATCATGGCTAAAAAAGATCTAAACCAAGCAGAAAAGATAACTGGCAAACTCATTGCAGAGGAATACTAAGCAACAGACAGAGAACTGAAACAACTGAGGTGAGGATGATGTAGAATTTCTTGATGCACACCCAATCCAGCTGTGTGATGCCTGTAGAGAGGGCCTGATGTGTTTTCATCACTGCACTCTCTTCACATTTGCTCAGCAAACTCTAGCCTCAAGGCCTGTCCCTTGGAGCTCAAGCATTGAGCTGCACCCTTTCTTTGAACAAAAAGACTTAAAAAACTGTAAAGAAAGTGTCAAGTGTATCCCATGGACGATAAAAGATCAAAAATTAAAGTATGTTAAAACAGTTACTATGTATAGATTGATACTTATAGAATCTTTTTATTTATTAATTAGGCTGCATTTGTGACTGCATTAAAATCTAACCTCTATCAAAATATTATATTTTTATATGAAATCATCCTTTTTCATCTAATTTAATTGTATTTGCATAGACAAGGAACAATAAATTGTTGACAATTTTAATTCAAAGAAAATGACTTTTCCATAGCCACTGCATGCCAGATCATTTGTATCCCTTCCCACTCATTCGTGACACAGTATGATACCATGTTCTGGGAATTAGTTATACACTACATGAAACAGCAGAATATATTTTATAAGAGTATTGGACAAAATTTTGTCTTCACCACTTCAGCCATGGGTAAATAAGAGAATAATTTCATCTGGTGAATTTGTCATTTTGATCAGTGCCATTAATAATGACATCATGAGCATTATATTTAATTTGGCCTCTGCTCTAAAGGGCTTTCCCCTCCCTTTTCCTTTTGCTAGTTGTGTGGTTGCTGGTTATAAAGTATTCCTGCTTCTTGCTGCCTTTGTCTTTACAAAGGCTCTGAGGTGGCTCTGAAATCTCCATATGCATTGTGATTGCATCCAACAGAGCTGTGACTCCACAGATTTGTCCATTGTGCACAGGCTGCAGTATCTAGAAAGGGATGCTAATTAAAAACCCATTATAGGGTTGATGTACAAGGGATGCAAGAAAAGAAAATTCACATCTGTAGTTTCCCACTGAAACAGTACTTTGTATAATACTGGAAACTTAAAAATATTGCTATATAAAGTGGAGAGAATGTGTAGAAAGTTTGAGTTAGAACTACATAGTCACAGAAATATTTTGGCTGAAAAAAACCTTTAAGATCATCAAGTCCAGCCACTAACAACACTTTCAAGCCCTTAGCACCATGTCTACACATCTTTTCAGTACATTCAGGGTTGGTGATTCCACTACTTCACTGGGAAGTCTGTTCCGATGCTTAACAAACCCTGCAGTGAAGAAATTTTTCCTAATATCTAATCTAAACCACCCCTGGCACAAGTTGAGTATGTTTTTTCTTATCCCATTACTTCTTACTTGTGAGAAGCAGAAACACTAACTTCACTTCAACCTTCTTTCAGGAAGTTGTAGAAAGAGATAAGGTCTCCCGTCAGCCTCCTTTTCTCCAGATTAATTTACAGACTGACAGAAATCAGGAGAATTTTGTCCAGTCCATCCTTCTGCAACACATAGAATTTAATATATTTATTATTGTACATATATCAAAAAATTACATTTGTCTATTTTTCAGAAAGGATTTGATTTTTTTCCATCAAGAACTGAAAGAGCTGGAGATCTCACCTTTTGAGTTAATTCTGTGTGAGCCTCTTCAAAAGAAGCCTCATCAAAATTCCCTTGGGAGAATTCTCTACAGGGATATGAACAGTTCAAAACTGTCTGAGAACTCCAGGAACTCAGAGGTGTTCTGAAGGAAAGTCTATTGGCATCCTTTGACAAGTGAGGGGAAACGAAGCTGTCCTAGGCCATATATACCTAAATGTTGTACAGTGCTTTCTAGTTTGGGACATTTTGGTCGAAACATTCATCCTGAAATATGGAGCAGTGTTCTTGCTCACAATGTGGTGACCCATGTCATTATTACAGCATCCATAGGTGAGGAAAGGCAAAAATAAGATATATCTCCATTCAGGAATAAAGGCATAAAGGTTTAGTGATATGGACTCAGTCTGGCCTCATATATTGTGGTTCCTCTCTCAGGTGTACTTTGGAAACTTCTTTCAGATAAACACAGGAATTAAAGCACTGTGTCTTGCAGTGCAGTAGTTACAAGAAATAGTGTTGAAAAATGTAAGTTGGTTACCTGATCAAGAATGAATGCAGCATGAAGGCAGTTATGACAATGAATACTGGAGAGAAAATAACAAAAACCAGGACCCTCGACCAGGCCCTACATCAAGAGCATCTACACAAAAAGTCAGATCTCTTCATAAGTCCATAGACACTTCCTTTCCTAGGAGAGTGAGCTAAACCTCTGGGTGGTGCTCTCATAGAAAGAATAGATGAGCACACACAATAGCTGAGCAACATCCTCATGACCTGGATACTCAAGAGAGAAAGATTTCACCAGTAGGAAAGATCAGCAATGGAGTACCTTCTTCTCGCCATTTAATTGGCAAGATAGATCACAGGTGATACCTTTTATTATTGTTAATTTCTGCTAATATTTTATAAATTTGCTATTATTTTGCTATATGATCCTTTCTTCCTATAAAAGGCTGAAGTTTTTTTAATGGGTAAAGAAATATTTTCCCTCTTGGAAAAACAAACAAACAAATACAAAAACCCAACAACCAACAAAAAAACTAAACCCCAAAACAAACAAACAAACAAAACCCCCTAAAACAAGGGAAAAACCCACAAAAACTTTAAAAAAAAAACCAAAAAAACCCCAAAACCAAACAACAACACAAGCAGACAAAAAACAAAGGCTATTCTAACTTCTTACTTCTCCTGGTCAGAAGAGAGGCTTCTATTACTGAAGTTTTTCTATTACAGACTCTCTGAAAGAGGCACTTTAGAATTGAAAAACCCCTGTTGGAATTGTCAAAAAGATTCAATTTTAAATTTTTTCTCCATTACTTTGTGTAAAATTACCTTCAGGCTTTGGATTTTGTCAAGAATTTATCTTCTAGTCTAAAGAACCCCTTGATATTTCAAATTGTTTGTTTGTGTAAAAATTTATAAAGAAGGATGTGACTGCTTTTAAGCAGGAATACACTTATTTCATACACAAGATTAACTTCCAGGTTGGCAGCCTGAGGAGAGATTTTACGTTCATTTTAAATTTAAACTACACAAAAAGCTGTTATAGAGTCAGCCTGCAATAATTAGATGAGGGATCTTGAGGTGGCCACACAGATCTGTGTCCTGTTCCACATTAATTTGCTGCTGTCATAAAGGTAGGCTTGAGATTTCCCCACTTCGAGCAGCATGTTCCTGTTTTCTCACTGCTGTTTGCCATTCTTTCAGTAATATCAGTACCATTTTTTGTGGCACTGAAATATTACTGGAACCATTTTAGTACCCTTTGTTAAAACAAACAAATAAACAATCAAACAAACAAACAAAACCCCAAACCCAGAGTTTAGCACAAATATGAGTATGTGGGAACAGGCATAAATCTCATGAACTAAGTCAAATTCCAAAAGCAGTATTGTATTTGGTGACATCCTAAGATGTAGATTCATGTTCCAGCAGCACTGAAGATTCCAGGATAACATTGTCACCTCAACTCTTCAAATTTTCCAGTGATATGCATTTAGCACTGGAAGTGCAAAAAGAAAAAAAAATACATTATTGCAGGTTGTACACTGTCTTATTGTGGTGAGCTGACATGGGCTGTCCTTTCCTCAATGTGTTTCCCCAAAAAGTGGCACTGTCTTGGCTGAGGCGCTCAGCCATGCCCTGTGCTAGCTCTGCTGGTCTTGGCTGGACTTACCTGTGTCTGGCACCAGAGAGACTCAGTCTGTCCTCACAGAGGCCACCCCTCCTGCCCCTTTGCTGTCAATATTTTGTCACCGACAGAAGATACAGTTATCCATTAGCTAGTGAAAGAAAAAGAAATAAACACAAAGGATTAAAAGAAAAGACGAATATATGGAAAAATTGGTTGGGAGGGATTTTCTTCATTATTGCAAATTGATGCTTATCATTCTACTGTCAAAAATAGTTAAAACAGTGAATTAAGTGTAAAGATTTGACAGGTTTAGGGGTTTGGAGTTTTTTCACATATTTTTTCACTCCATCTTGTTAGTAATGCCATTACTTTTGTCACTTGTGCAGTGCTAATACACCATTGATTCCTCATAAAAAGGATTCCTTTCCTTATTACAAGCTTTAATTGGTTTTAGGCAGAATTGTGCTCCCTGTCCTACGTAATTCTGGCTTGTGTTAGCTGGTGGATATGGATCCCAGAGAGCCACTGCATGGTCTGTGCTCTAGCAGTCATCAGCAGGAATAGTAAATTTGGCTTTTGCAAGTAAATTCTGCCTCCTGATTGCAATAGGCACTGTTATTTAAATGCAATCACAAGGCCAGAGGAATAAGGATTAGGACAGTTTCTCTGGACCTTGTAAGGTAAGTTGCAAATTAATTATTTACAGTAGTATAGAATTAGCCCCTTTCACCTACTAAACTCCAGATATTATAACTCTTCAAATCACTTGGGGTAAGTTGAAAATTTTATCTGAGGGAAAAGGCCTTATGAGGACCAGTCTGGATGGGGCTTTGAGCAGCCTGACCCAGTGGTCACGTCATTGCCCAAGGCAGGAGTGTTGGAACAAAATGATCTTCAGGGTCCCTTCCAACCCGAATCATTCTATGACTATATGATACAATGACAGCAATAAAGTGTCTGCCACCTATAATTTGGATTTTTTTTCTCATTTTCTAGACTTTAAATATAAGCCTTAGCTTTGCAAAAACATCTTCCTCCTGCTTTTAATGTGTATTGCATTTCCAATTCCTTTTACCATAAAAATAAATTTGGCATTACAAAGCTCTTCTTTTCACCTTTATGGATCAATTAGGTTATGCCTCTTCTGTGTTCCCAGACAAGTGCCAGTGAAGCAATTTCCAAGCAAACACGGTAGTTAAGAGTGCTTGGCATTTTCCCCAGGTATTGCTAAAAAAGATAGATACAGAGGACCTTAAGAGAGATGAAGGGAGGTTAAATCTAATCTGCCTACAATGAAATATTTTGAAGATAATGAGGGGAGAAAACTGGTGTAAGAAATTTGCTATTCATTGTTTTAGTGATGAATTAAGTTAAAAACAATAGAAATACAAAGACTTCCTGTACTGTAGAACAAATCAAGCAATCAGAAAAATCCCAGAGGTGAAACAAAGATAATAACTGATTCCAATCTACTCCAGGATTTTCTAAGACCAACAACAACAACAAAAAGGCTTAAGTCTGGCCAATATTAACATTTAAACTGCAAGAGTTGGCCAATTTAATACACTTAAGATTATTTATTAAAGCCGTATGGAATTTTTCAGTGAAATTTCTGAAATATCTGTATTGCCCAAACTGTAGTTCCATTCCAATGATTATTTAATTATCCATACAGAAGGGAACAAGCTTGTATAAATGAAGAGAGGATACATACTCCCACAGCTAGTAAAAGTCTTCTATGGTGTTCACTGGGCTATAGAAAAAAATGCAGAAAAAATGTCTTTCACTTTTATTTCTCACATTGTAGATAAATAATCAGATCCTCTGATTACTTGAAATGTCAAGGTGAGTTTCTCTTTCACCATAAAATCCAGCCTGCACTGGAAGAGTTTCATGAATTTACATTTCCTAATGGAAGCCTTTTTCACTGTGAAAGTGATAGTGTATTTTAGTTCAGAGCATTAAGCAAGAACATGTGACTTGCAGCATCAAGGACTATTCATAAAGAATACATCAGTTGTTTGTGAAATACCTCAGCATTTACAGCACTAGCTTGGGTTTTGGATTCCTACTCTACTCCATATATTATCGGCACCGAGTTTCTCAGAAAAGCTCTTAAGAAGTATTTATGTGCCTGACTCCTAAATCCAGACTTTCTGGATCCATTTACTATACTATTCAGAGCTTCTCAGGGCAACTTCAAGAGCAAAATAACCTCGTGTTTTAACTTGTCAATGCCAGAGTGCCCTCCAGCCTAGTTTGAGTTAATTCTCTCTGGAAGGTCTCACTCAGCTGGTACCTCTGAGAGCATGTTCCCTATAACCCAGTCCCTCCGGATTTGATGGAGATTGACAATACTTGCCAGAGTATTCCAGAAATTATGTAGTAACAGATGTTTTCAACTCATTCACTTCTTAGTGGGTACTAGTGATCTATATCCCCCATACGGAGCAGGTGGATTTATCTCCCATATAGAAAAGAAAAGAAGCAGTGTAAAAGGGCTTCTTTCAGAGCAGCTTTCAGAGCATCAAGTGGGTAGAAACAGCCTGAACACAATCACAGGGAGAGCATGGAGCAGGCTGGGTTTGACAAGAGTTGTAGCAGCCGTTGCAAGTCGGAAGTTGGGAAGGATTGCATCAGGTGGATTGTCCTCAGTTTTGGGGGTATTGTGAGACTGCTCGGGGGAAAGCGTGGCCTGGAATGATTATGCCTAATGCTAAGCCACAGAAATCCTCTCTTCACACCACTGCACTGGAGTGTCCTTAGGGGCTGCATTAAGAACTGACTGTGCCTGGGTAATTTATAGATGTAGTTTGGTGTGACCTTAATACCAACAGAGAACTAGAATATGCAATCTAATTTAATTTTGAGTCTTGTTACAGACTTGGCTGTAGACAAAGAAGTGTAGTATTTAGCTGGCAAATGAGGCCTAAACCTGTGGAAAATCGAGTCAGTGAATTTCTTAATGACATTTTCCATTCCCCCAGTGACCTTTATCTGATGGTCTAAAAGCACTTTACAAAAACATAACATTTCTTACAACCAAAATTAGTTGGAAGATTATGTTATTTTGTTTCTTTCCCCATGGAAAATGTTGGTTTCTCTCTGAAAAATTAAAAGTTCTAAAACATCCTGACTAAAACTTTTTACTTGAGACAAAAACTTTAGGTTCAAAGACGTTGCTATAGATTTTTGGTGAAGTCATATCTGCAATCCCTTATTCTCCAGCTCTGTTGTGTGCACTGTGCTTGATGTTAAAACTGTATCTTCTATGTGCCAAGTTTCCACTTCCTCACAATACAGCTCTAGGAGGCTCTTGGCCATCCTAGTGTAAGAACAAAAGAGATATGTCATGTGTGGAGCCACTATTTCATACTCAGAACTACTTTTAATTTTCACATGAGCACAGCTTCAAGATACTTATTCAAGTTATTAGAAAAATTTCTTATATAGTTGGATACCAGTGGTAGCAGTCAACAGGATTTTAATGACTCACCCTAAATACCTCCAGAGCTTCCCTGAGAAAAGCGAGGCAGTTTTATAAAACATGCTATTTATGTTTCTTGGCTGATTATTATAGCACTTAATCCTTTGGCTGTGAGGGAAGGAGGTGCAATGACTGCCATGAACTATCTTTTTATGTGACAAAGGTCTGCCAGCCCAATCTCTCACTTTTACCACTTTGCCACTTATGGATGTATAGCCTGGCTTATGCCTGGCCCATGGGATTTTTGTCCAAGATCACTGCAACTCAGCAGGGAAGAGAGAAATAGCCTCACTACCCTTATCAGATACACACATTCCACCATGCACATTTTAAGATTGCTTGTGTGTTTTGTGTAATCAAATGAAATAAAAAAAAATAAAAATAACTATGCAGAATTGGAAAATGTTGATGAATAAAGTACAGAATAGAATTGAATGGGACTCAGTCAGAAGGAACATACAACAATCATCTAGTCCAACTGACTGACCAATTCATCGCTGACCAAAAATTAAAATATTTTATTAAAGGCATTGGCCCAATGCCTCTTAAACACTTGACTGCCTTGGGGCATTGACTACTTCTCTAGGAACCATGTGTCTGACTACCCTTTTGGAAAAGAAATGCTTCCTAATGTTCCATCTGAACCTCTCTTAGTGCAGCTTTGAACCATTCCTACATATTTTATCACTGGATACCAGGGTGAAAGGATCAGCTCCTCCTCTCCATTTCCCCTCCTCAGAAAGCTGTAGACAGCAAGGTAGTTACCTTCAGCCTCCTTTTCTCCAAACTAGAAAAGCCCAAAGTTTTCAGCTGCTCCTCCTAGAACATTCATTCCAGTCCTTTCACTTGCCTTCTTGCCGTCCTCTGGACACATTCAAGGACCTTCACAACTTTCTTAAAGTGTGGGACCCAGAATTGCACAGAGTGTTCAAACTGTGTGCTCTGACATTTCCAGAATTTTCTAGCATCTGAAAAAAAAACCCCAACAACATAATTGAAGGAATCAGTAAAAAGTTATTTAAGAACCACAAAGAGGCTGATGAAAGGTATTAAAAGAATGAGCATAACTGAAGAGATGACATAACACAGTAGAAAACACAGTGATCTGCTAGGAATAGCAAAGATGTGAAATGAAAGGAAAATTGCAGAAGAGGTTAAGATAAATAACAAAGGAGTATTTTCTCTTCAAGAACATTTTGAACAAGAGGTCATTGGAAGAATTCTAAGAGCCAGCCTGGGTAATTCACTGACTGTAGAGACAGACATAACTAAAGCACAATCAAATGAATACTTTGCCTCTGTGTTCACACATAAGGTTTTGGGATGGATGTCAGAAACAGACATGAATTTCCCAGGAGAGGAAGAAAAAATATCGAAGGAGGTACCATTCAGCCAGAACAGGTGATCAAGGAATTAGAACATCTGAAGCATAACAGATCTCCAAGACCTGGAAATATTCCCTAGACATTTCTGAAGAGAGATGAAAAATAATGGGAGAAACATTTCCAGACGGAGCTGAAACCTTTTTGAAAAAAAGGACAACATGACTAGACTATATGAACAAATACAATTTGGACTAAATAAGGACAAAACCTGCTTCATTCTGCTCCAGTGAGTGTGGAAAGTGCAATCACAGCTAAATCAGCATGGCATTCCCACAGCATAAACTCTCTGAAACCACTGTGGAAAGGAATTTACTCACTCAGAATACAAAAACCATTTGAATTTTTTAAGGTTTTTTTATTATTATTATTTCTTTGTGTTTAGGAGGAAATTATACATTCCAAGTCTGTAAGACTTACTGAGCATAGAATTCAACTGACCAAGGGGAGATTTCTCCAGTTGCACTAGCTTCTTACGTCTCAGTAAATCTCTTGTTCAAACATGAAGGCAGAGAGTGTTAATCAGACTGTGCTTTAGCTATATCTGTCTCTTCAATCAGTAAAATGCATCTTAGCTTGCTGCTGTATCTGAAAGAGTCTATCTTACAGTCAGTGAAAAAGAAAGCAGGCACTTCTAGGGCTCAAGTCCAGTCAGCTTGGAGCAGGCAGCTAAAATTGGCCAGTTGGAGCACACCTGAGGAGAGTGTCTAGTTCTCTCATTTGTCACTGAATAAATTTGCAAATAGTAGCTCACATGTACATATTCACATTATAGATGTCAGAAGGTGGGTAAGATAATTACTGTTGCAAAAATTTTGAAGCTATAAAGTGTTTCATGGGCAAATGTTAATTCAGCCAAAAGCTATTCCTCTATTCTTAGATCTTGCTGATGTTGTTCCTCACCCTATTCTATCTAGGCTGTGAAAAATCATAAATTTCATACTTATAAATGATACTAGTCTGTAAGAAAATATTATTCCAGGGAAGCAAGTTCTCATCACAGATCAGAACTGTTAGAAGGGGAATCAGTGACAATGTCTATTTCAGCCATTTTTTTCCTATCTAGTAACATGTTTGGGTGTTGGTCATTATCATCTGCAGTACTAAATTTTAGAATATTCTCTGGCATGAGTTTGGTCTTCTCCCTCTAGCAGTTTTTTGGAACTATTCACAATTGATTTACCTGCAATGTCTACAAATGCCCCTGAACCCATGTGTACAGATACCCGGAAAAATCAGACTACAGGATACATTATGGAAAATTACACTTAAACAAACAGTGACAATACTATTTCATCTGGATAGAGGCATTGGTGCAGACTATGTTTGGTTCTCGTTTTATTTGAACCAGCTTGAGCAGTGTCTTTGGAATGCAACAATGAGAACATCCCCTTTTATTATGCAGCACAAGCTGGCATCTGCTGTGCTTGCAAACTCCAGAAGGGTCACTGTTATTGGGTCACTCCAAAGGGCATATTCAATGACAAGAACAAAGGCAAAATCCAGATTATAGTGGACAAAGTTGGGAGACAAAGCAGTGGGAGTCAGCAGCCAGTGTCTCTTTTTTTTTGCCTCCCTCCTGGAGTTTCCTTTTTTATGTTTTCTGAGCTGTGTGCACCCTGATGGCTTTTCACTTCAGCCACTCTATTAAAAGGTTTTCCATTGTTCATCTTCTGTATGGGAGTGAGTGGAAAAGGATTTCCATGCTCTATGGCTCTCACTGCATTACTTCTGTGTGTGCCCCAAACAAAGATCAATGCACCACAGAATCTGCATAATTATGTCCTCTTTGACAGTAGCTTGGGGAGGCAAGGCAGGCTTTCCTTGTCTCAGAGGAGCAGCTCGAGTGCAGCACACCACAAGCGGGGAGACAACTGCAGGTTGTGCATGTATTTTTCACATACAAAATAAAATATGCAAATTACATTTTACCTGATGTGCCACCAAAGGAAAGAGAAAAAACTTCATAGACAAACAAACAAAAAAATCACAGTCATGGGGTTTTTTTGTAAAATCTTTTATTCCCATTCTCTGTTGTTTCAGAAATTTAAAAAACCAAATCTGTAGTTTTTACTTTTGTGAAAGCTGCCCTCTTCTTTTTCTGTATTTAAAACTTTCTCTAGGAGATTCACTATTAGAAGGGAAAAGGAACAGACATATAAAAGAAACTATTGTTTTTCTTCAATATCTCTTCAAAAATACAGATAAAGGAAGGATTTAACTCTAAGCTGTCACAATAAAATGCTACAAAAAGCTCAGAAACAGGATATCCATATTGATAGGAAGAGTAATACAGCCAAGAAATACATCTCCACAGAATCCTGAAAGTACAATTTCCATGTTGTTGCTAGCATTTACCTCCAAAATATTTTTTTTAAAAAAATATGTTTGTTGTATTGCCTTCAAATAGAAACCAAAAGGTAAATACTTACCCTAAGTATAGTCAGTCTTGTAAGGCAGAAAAATGATGCAATACATGAGAGTTTAAAATACTCAGATTCCTTCAAGATAATTGTTCAAGTGCTTGCAGTTTCAATTCATCCATTATCCCTCTCAAGTACAGCTGGGTTTCATGTAGCATAGGGCTACAGAACTCAGACATGAAACCCCAACAGTTCATGGCTTCTCTTCATGAACACTGGGCAAACAAGGGGATTTTTCATAAGCAAAAGATTTTCAGTTTGCTAAAATTTGCTATCCTACCCATCTTCTCTCATAGACTGGATGTCATTTCCTGTTTAGTTAGGAATCAGTCTTCATCTTTTGCATGTGGAGACAAGATTTGTGGATTCTAAAACTGCAAAGAGTTCAAATAAAATGTTACTGAAAGCCTGCATCCACATCCTTTTTCTTCCATCTCTCCTTATGCAGCAAAAGTATTCTATCCTCACCTAAGTCAATAACAAAAGTCCTTGTTGACATCACAGGGGTGTGGGTTTACTCTTTAAAAATATGAAAGTACATGAAAATCACTCTACATTTCTACTATTCATCTCCTGTTATATAAAAATAGATATTAATAAATATTTTGTAACACTGACTTAGAGAATAATCTCATGTCACCTTTTGCAGGCTTTAATTGGTAGCACTGGAGTGTTGATCTTTTTCCAGCTGTTGCAGCTCTTCATGATTTTGGGTACTGGAAATCAAAGAGGAAATGTTTCTGGTAAATGTAATAAATAAAGGTAATGGTGCAAGGCTGTGAGAGGGTGCTAACATTAGTCTTGAGGAATGCACACCAGCAAAAAAACACTTGAAAAATCAATAGAAAGGTCTCACCTTTCTTCAGACATCTAAGTGAGCAATACTTCGAAGGGAAAGAACATAATTTGGAAAAGTCGCTGTGATGGTCCTGAGGCTCTTTCAAGTGGGGATATAAAATAATACACCTTATTCTAAGCAAAGTTTTCAAAATGCAAAGGTCTTTTCCTATTTTCTGCAGTTTGCAGAGTCATGTTGAAGCACTTACAGCAAACGTCTGATAGATTTTGCAGTCAGAGTGTCTGCCATCAGTTCACATATTTTTAGCAAAATACACTGGTGATAGCAAACTGTGCATAAACTGTTACAAAGAAATTTGTCACTATCTGTGAGTGACTCTACTGACTATTCCCTCACAATATTATTTTGGAGGTTTTTTTCTGGCTTTAATTGTAAAAATAATAAT
Source organism: Pycnonotus jocosus (assembly GCA_013400435.1). Classification (NCBI taxonomy): domain Eukaryota; kingdom Metazoa; phylum Chordata; class Aves; order Passeriformes; family Pycnonotidae; genus Pycnonotus; species Pycnonotus jocosus. The sequence continues at coordinate 56,440 of VWYP01002611.1, read as the reverse complement.
GTGAGAAGTTTACACAACAATTTAGCCTACATAATAAACAATTTTATTTGGGTTTTTTATCATTTTGGTTGCAATTGATTTTTCCTTGTCCCCCAAATTTACACATTTATTAAAATATACTTGTGAGACTGGGGCTGATGCTATACCACTGAGCACTGAGGGGAAGTGAGACAACTCACAGTGAATCTTAGCTTCAGTGGAAAAATATTATGCAAAATATTTTACAAATGTAAGTCCAGAACATCTCAACTTCTAATTTTTAGCCACTAATGGCAGAAAAGAAAAAAATTAAAAGCGTTTAGACATCTGATTTCCTAAGAAACCAAGTGGAATGGAAAGACTGGTGTTGAAATACCTTTAAGTCTTTGTGCAGAAGATTTTAAGAAAAATCAGTAAACAAGGGGACCATAAAAAGCTAATAAAAATATTTTTACAGTGTTTTATCTCCTAGTTAATTTGTCCTATCTTTTCCATCTTCTGGGTTTTTTCCCCTTTTCTTTTATAATGTATCTCATAATCTTCAAATTCTTTTGTCAAAGTATTGAATAGGGATCCTACCAAACACACTCCTGTAGAATTTGAGATTTTGACAACCTTTAAATTATTTTCTCTTACATCATTCTGTTACAGGAGAAAGATATGTTTTGCATTTCACATATGGAAAACTAAAGCATTGAGAATCTAATGATATTGTGGGAGGAGTGGGAGCTTCAGACAAGCCCTGCCTGATTTTGGCAACAGTTTAAATTTTAAAAACCACTATGGCCTGCAAGTTCTTGTAATGGCAAATCAGGACTGTTTATAAAAATGAATTTGCATTAAACAGTCAAGAGACAACAGATGAAAGACCTTAATCTGAATTACTCACTCCACAGTATAAAACTAAAGGAACTACTAGTCAATTATGGCCCAATATAAAGCAGTGCATGACACTGACAATATTAAAGCCAGGGCAAGAAATAGTATTGACTAGGAGTCAAATGTAACTTACCACCAAAACCACAACAACGTACACAGAGCCTTTTCTCTTAAACCCTGGGTAGTAACCCCATAGCAGGTATCCCAACCCGCAGGAGAAACTCGACACATTTCCAGGGAAGACGTAGAAGATTTCTGCCTTGTGGAAGTTTGGTGTTTCTTCTACAGTGTTAAAGTGAGGTGTCTGTTGGTCAGAAATCCAGCTTATCTTTCCAGATCTCGCTTCAGCAGTGAGATGTTTATTGGCAGCTGGGAGATGCCAGACCAGTGTTAACCCCATGGCACCAAAATAACTCACTATGAGACAGCTTGTCCTGTTGGAGTTACCTCACCGGTAAGCAAGCAATAAATAAGCTCTTGGTGGGGCCTGAGATACCCTGCTACCAATTAACAGACCAAAACCATAATTCAGGCATCTAACATCAAATACACATGCACTTTAGATATCATCACTCCCAAGTCATTATCCTTAAGACTCCCACTCAGAATATCTTGGAAATTCTCATATTTCAATATTTCTTTACTTTGTGACCTTTAAAAAAAATCTTCCTAGGCAACTGAAGCTGAATTGTAACACATGTACGTTAGGCATTCAAACTCTAACGTTTTTGAGCAACATAGCACCTAGACATTAAATAAAGGTATTTATAGACACCAGCCATACTTTCCCTTAAATTCTATGGGGAATTTGATCTTACAGACACTCTAGAAAAAAGACAAATGTGTATATTAAGCTTCTAGCACAGGGGACAGAACTTGAAAACAAACATGGTTGGAAGACCAAAGATTAATTTTAACACTGATATGGTCAGTTTTGTGATTGGGTTTGTCTGTTTTTTTTCCAGAGCTGACTCTCAGATCTTTTTTTGTGACCTTATTAGTTCATCTAGTTAGGGAATAAATAAATACAAACTATGAAGTGTTTAGTTAGGCTAATGAAGTTCAGGCACTTATATTTGTCAGGCCTTTTGTCACTTAGAACAAGGCGTATCTCAATATATTTATCGTTTGTTTGTTTGCCTTTTTTTTAACTGCAGTTTTAATTAGCTCACAATAATTTTTATTATTTTAAAGGAATATGTCATGAGGTAGAAATGAATGGTGGAGGTGGAAGGACAACATGATAGTGGAAGATCAATAGGATTTCAGAGACCTTTTTCCTCAGTGAGGTCAAGTCTATGTATTATTTTCACAAATTTTTTTCCTCTCCTTCTCTTTCTTTTTCTCTTTCTCAGATGATCCTAAAGTCTCACATGCTATTACACATTAATTCCCACTTTGACAATTATGCCTTGAGAATGTGAACATGCTGTTCACAGTTCATTGTTTTTCTCCTAGTAATATTAACTTACAACTACATAGGCAATAATAATGTTTCTTAAATTCTTCCACATTTTACATATTTTAACAACTTTTCTGAGTTAGTAAGCCTGCACATTTATATCTCATAAAATCTGAATCTGAGCTAGAGTATGTGCCTGCTTTTGCTTTACTGAAATTTGGAGTTTTTCTGCTGGTTTCCACAAGAAAATAGTTTGAGGCCTAGCTGTGGATAAAAGAAATCATTCTTTAGCCAGTACATCTCAACCAGTCCATAATAACCTGTTGGGGTGAGAAAAGTTCAAGCCAAAAGCTGTTGATTTCCCTAGAGCCAATCAAAATGATAGATGCAGTGGTGGAAGATCACAGCTGACTGGGTTTAGTCCTCTCATCACTAGCTGCAGATGGCATGCAATTTAGGGATGCCCATTTGGTAAAATCTACCAGTTTCTCTTGAGATCACACATATGGGTTTGCATTTAAAAAACAATAGTATCAGGAGTAGTATTTTAAACAACAGATGTAAGTATTGACAGTGAAAGAATGCCCAAAAAGCAGAATATATCCACACCAGAGAATGGAAAGAACATGTGTTATGTTTTACAAAACTCCATTTGACATTTTAACTTAAAAAAAAAAAAAAGTCAGAAAATCACCATAAAAATACAATACTTGCCAAACTTCATAAATTAGATACAAGCTTTTGTCTTTGCAGTTTATGGCCTTTGGACATTTGACATGATTTTTTTTCCAATTTTGTTTTTCAAACCCACAATCTTAAATCCTCACATAGTAAAGAACTGGCTTCAAAAGGATTGTGATGTTGGGCTGATGTCTTTGCTTGCTTTGAATTCTAGATTTAACTAAAAGAAAGCATGCAAACAGATTGTTTACTGTAATCTTTCCTTAATTCAGAGCAGATCTTTTTTTAGTGTTTAGATTTTGACCAAATGACTGGTGCAAAATTTCAGTCAGTTGCATGACTAAAATAAAATAAAATACATTAATAATTAATCCTGCAAAATTATCTTATCAGTAAAACAGCTGTCAGGGTAAATCATGATACTGAACTAAGGCAGCTAAACAGCTATATTCACTGTAAAAATCCACAAAAAACCCCTCAATTTATATAACACAGCATCAAAATCACTTTTGCAAGTAATCTGATTTCCTTTTTTCTGTTTATGTAGTTATGGACATTTCCTGATGCGAAGCAGCTGTTTCTTAAAAAATGTAGGCCGTAAAGTCTCTCTATGCTAACACTACAGATGAGAAGACAGCATAACTAAGAGGTTGGGTTTGAACATGTACCTTTCACAGTGATTGGTCAGTCATTGGACATGTGTGTGTATTCTTTTTCTCAGTCCCTTGATTCAAATAACCTGGGCTACAAGAAGACATGGTAATTATGACATCAGAAAGTAATATTCATAAGTTACATAACTTTAAAAAATGATAGGATTTGGTTTGGTTTTATTTGTGAGGTAGAAAGATGGGAAATGAATGTTCTACAGAGTCAGTGAATGTGAAATTGTTTTTTACAAAGGATAAAAAAAACCTCAGTAATGAAATATTTATAACACCATTATGAAAGGAAAACCATGAACAAGCAACAATAGGACTTTTAATATTCTATAATATGAAGGGAAATCAGTTGTTGTCATCCACTTTTGCTATATTGTTATGTACAGCTTGATCTAAAGCATTTTCACCATAATCTATTGCATTGACAAACTGCTAACAACTTTTGAGCTTGCTAAATCCTGTAAGTAGTCTTCATGCACCTAGGCAGAGACA
>VWYP01002611.1:9064-52322 GCA_013400435.1 Pycnonotus jocosus | reverse complement strand
AAAAAAATATTCGTTGGAAAAAAAAAAAAAAAAAGAAGAGAAATGTGTAAAATTCTAAGGACATTAAAAAAATGTCATTTAGGAGTTTTTCTTTTTTTGTTGGATCAAAGAGAAAAAAAATGTTCGAAGAGCTTATGGCTCAAGTGTCTAAAACATACAGTCTTCTTAATGTAAAATAAACCAGATTCTGTGGACCATTACAGATACTACAATATAATCTGTACAAACAAGTTTAAAAAAGATAATGTTTTGAGAGAACAACAACATTAATTTAATCTCTGATTTCAGCTAGCTTCTTCTGTTGACACTAAATAAATAAGATTAGATCATAATATGTTTTTCTTTTTCTTTTTCTTTTTCTTTTTCTTTTTTTTTTTTTTTTTTTTTTTTTTTTTTTTTTTTTTTTTCCCTTCCGGTTTGGGGTTTTTTTCACTTCTTAAATACCTTTGGCCAGATATGGAGCAGGCAAGGACTGGAGGAGACAACACAACCAGTCTCCAGAGCCTGAGGCTGGGTCACTTAATGTTAAGTCACCCTCAGACTGAGATAAAACCAAGTGTGTAAGGCTATGCATCAGTCAGGGATAAGAAAGACACATTACAGTTAGTCACAACTGTTAATAAATAAAGACTGCACATTTGAATTTACACAGAAAATAATAGCATTTTATGAATTCTCAAACTTTGTAATATAGACAGCCTCATAATGATTAATCTATACTATCATTGCCTTTTTAATAAGCTGCTTAGGATCTTTTGCAAAATATGAAAATAACTGATGTGCCAGTGAACTTCTGAGCCTTTTCTTGATGAAGAATGATATAATCAAGGGAAACTAACTCACTGTCCTGAAGGCACCAAGCAGTCTGGGAGTACCTCATAGGTCACAACAAATGGAGCATACCACAGACAAGGAAAGAGGATTGCTAGGCTTTAGGATCTTGATAAAAAAGCCTTTTAAGACCTCTTGGAAATGTATTCAGCTATGTGCTGAAATACATAATTTCCATGTCAGAAAGGGAGATCATTTTCAAATCGGTATTGGAGGGAGACAGTGCAGAATAATTGGAGGAGGTGAAGGGAAAGGAAGCTGAACAGCAGTGAGAGCCTCTGTTAGCATCCTGCACTACATCAAGGTCAACAGGAAAATTAAATTTGCCTGACTATATCTAGGCTGTTTTTGGTACACAGCCATTTGTGAGGGGGATACCTTGATCTTTTATTTGCTGAAAGAACTGGGATTACCAGTGGGATTATCCACTACAATTGTACCATTGACTTCAGCTGAGATTTTGATTTACACTCTCAACTGGCTGTACCCAAATGAAAACTCAAGTTCTTAAAGTGGAATAAACAATATATTTAGTATCTAAACTAAAAATATAATCACAGTTCAGCTTGTATCTGATCTCACAGGTGACCCAATATCCACAGGTACTCCACTGTTAGATGATCACCTCTCCTATTTGTCTTGGGACAGGTTCATTCTGGCTACATCAATGTGAAAATTAGACACCTAACCACCTTAGCTATATTGGTGACATATAGATACCAACAGACAACGAGTCAGAATCCTAAGCTTTAGATTCTCTGCACTAAAACAGACCAGTTTTAAGTGGCTGGAAAATTCATCACACCTCAGATATTAGATGTCTTGATTTTTCAATTGGAAAATCCTAATTTTCAGTATGAATTATGTTCATATTAATGGTTCAATTCAGAACCTTTCTACAGAACATGTAGGGGAACATCCCATTAGGGTTGATTTCATCCCCAGAGGTAGAGTCAGTGCTTCATCCTTAGTTTATAATGGGATAAATAGTAGTATCCCTCCTTTCCCTAAAAAGCAGGACACATGAGCTAAAATTCATTCAAGTCTGGTAACTTTCTATCACAATTCTGTCATGACCCAACCCAAGGTCCTTACCTAATGGGATATAGTCTTTCTGAAATATTGGCACAGACATTCTTACTGTCAACACTGATCAGGAAGAAGTTCAAGATTCATTGGCACCGACAGTATTTATTATATGTCACTTACACCACTTCTTTTCATACATTTTTTTCCAACATGAGGCACCAGTAATATGAGGCTGCTTAGCATCTTTTCATTGATCAGATCAATATCAACATCTAGACTATTGTAGCTGTCTCTGCTAAACCAGGTGAGAGACGTTTCAAAGATAAAAAAAGGAACAAATTTGAAAATTGTTGGTGATAGGTGTAGCACAAATTATTTTTAATATAAAAAATAGACTTAAGGGGATAAAACTGACAGAATTGGTTAAGAAATAGAAAACGAGAGGATTTTAAAAATGCCAGTGCATTAATAGAAAGGTGCTCCAAGGTTTCACAGTAAACTCCATGCTTTTTAATATATTTTAATAATGATCAGAAAGAGAAGATTGTGCAGTGAGGTAGAAAGATGACACAAAATTGTCAGTAAAGACCAGAAGGTACTGCAAAAATAATTAGCAAAGGAAAACCATCAGTTTTAGGCTTCCTGGTTTCCCAGAAGATAATTGCTTCAAAACTACCTAAATCCATTGGAAGTAGGAAGAATGTGTTGCAGTGCATTTCCATGGCTTGGAATCTCTTTGTGCCCCAGCTGGAACACAAGAACTCTTCAGGCTTAGGAAAGTCTGTAAATAAGTCAATGAAATACTTGTATCAAAACTGTTACCAAGCTTTTTGGAGGAATAGTGTGAAAATAATTAATGTGGCAAAAGCTAAGAAGTCTTTCCATAAACCAGTCATGTGTTCTTAATTCTAGCAAGCATTGTACAAATTAGCACATACCAGAAAGATTATTTGGGAATTAAGACATGTAGAAGAGAGGCAGCAATAACTAGAATTCAGAAGAAAATCTAAAAATAAAAAGGTGAGTTTGGCAGAAGGAGGACAATACCAAAACTAGCAGAGAATTAGCTTGCATATTAAATTTGCGTTATGAGTGCACTAATAGGTTTTAATGGCCTGGAGCAGTCCCTGGCTGCTTCACTGCCACTTTGACCACATGCCCAGGAGCCAAATTCCAGCCCAGCCTTGGGCCTCCAAGCAGTGCCTGGGGTACATTATAGGGGTTCCTGTCTCCAGCCCTGCCACCTGGATTGGCCCCATCCTTATACTGTGGGTAGTTGTCCCATGGATGGATCCCTTAGATGTACTGTCTATCTTGCCTCAGAAGCTGTCTCTGTCCCATGTCTTGGTGCCCCTAATGGGACCCTGTGGATGTATTCTGGAACTGATGGAATGATTGCCATGTTGGGAGCTAATGATGGACACTACAATCAGCCTGCAGTTCTGCCCACTGTGCTCAGGCCCTGTAGGACTGTGTCCCATAGTGAGAGCACTACCTGCTTTAGGGTCACCATGGCTCCCTGCTGGTGCTACCTCAGGAAGCAGCCTGCTGATGCTTCCCACTTCATCTGGCAAGTGGATATTTAGATGTCTATCTTTAAAACAGCACAATTAGTCTGAGGCCCCTTATTTAGTCTACAAAATGGCCTTATTCACATTAGTCCTGTTATGGAAAACATCTGGAACTTCCATTGTCTTGGCTGACCTGAGCACGCAGATACTGCTCACCTAAACCCATTCATTCAGCTGGATTCACCTGTAAAATAACACTGCAGTAACACAGGCTGGAAGGGGTGAAGACCTGTTGATTTGTTAGTGTTTGACTCTAGAGAAGAAAGATATATATAATAATATAATAAGAGAATAACTCAGTGTTCAGAGCAGAGTCTGAAAAGTGTGTGCTAAACAAGGCTTTACATCACTCATTTTGAATAGTGACAATAGCCAATGAACATCACCCCCAGCTTTGTATTATATGAGTGACATGGTTGATTATGTCAATGAAGACAGTGCCACAGGAGGAGCTCCAGTTGCTGTAAAATTATACATGTACCCACCTTTGTTGCAATAGGACACGAAAAGACGAGGCAGGGTAAGGCTTGAGGTCAGCAGGAATTCTCTTTTTCTCCCCTTTCATTTTAAATTTCTGACTCCAATATATACAACTGTACAGAATGACAAGAGATTGGTCAAAGGTGTCACCACCTCTTCCATCTCTTTGGTGAATACTATCATCACTCAAGAAACTCCTCCTGGAGGAGAAGAATGCAAACATCTAATCGTTTACAAGAGAAAGTGTGAGAACTCAGATTCGAGTTCTATAAACATCAGAAGGCAAAGTAAAGTATATGAAACCAAGGGCGACACACCTTAGCTTTGGATGTTTAGTGATTCTGTTCTGTTGAAATGAGTTTTTAAAAGGATAAATCCATTTTTTAAATGGATAAATTGAGAACATTCAGGGAAAGATTGGTTCCACCTATGTGTAGACATCTAAACATAAAACCGATTTAAAGCAACCTCATTACTGTAATTTTGCAATTTTGTATTGTTTGATGTTTGCATCCTTTATGATTGTCTTTCAGATATGTTTTTTTTTTTCCTACAACATATTCAATATGAAGATAAACCATTATCTGTTAACATCCTGAATTTTTTTGTAAAATGTGAAATGGATTTCTTCTTCCTATTATTGTACAGTAAGGAAGAATCCCAGCCATTACTAATATCCATCACATAATGCATTATATAGTCTTTTCTTTTCTGGCTTCATATGCTTATCTCTTGATGAAATGTAACACTTCTTGTAAATATGATCCTCCATGGTCTCTTTTTCTGAGTTGTCCACATTTATTGCAAAACATTAAGGTCATATGAGGAGTAACATTGCAAAAAACAGTTCATATCTTGTTTACTCTTGGCTTTTTCTTTTACTTTCAGGCAACTTTATGCATCTGACACTCTACAACTTGTTTATTTTGCAACACCATTGCATCTTTCACAGCTGTCTCTGTGGAAATCTTGATTGCAGGTTTTAAGGTTAAGTTCCTGCTTTCAAAACTGCATCTTTGAGTACTCATTACCGTGCACAGTGGGCCGTGATTATCTTTGGGTATCATTCCAGTTATCAACAGACTACAGTATGATGACTACAGTAACACTTTGACTGAAATAAGTTGGGGAAAACAACAATGCATTACAAGAAACAAGGTTTATACTTTACATCATATAGAAGGATAAGTTATTTTCCTTCTTGTTCCATCTGAAATCTTTCATTTATTTTAAACTCTTTCTGAGTGTCTGAATCAGTTTACCTTGTCCAAAAACTCAAATTGCATTTGCACAAAACCCTCTCTCATAATGTGGTGCAGATAATGCTGAACTAGTCAGAGATCCCACCCCAGCCCTTCAAAATCTCACCAATCCCAACATCTGAAAATGAACCTACTCACCAGAGGTATAGCCTCAGATCCATTGGCACACTGGAGGCAATGGTCCACAGCTGCTCCTGATCCCCAACCCAACCCCAGAGTAACCACCAGAGAAGAACTCCCACCTGAGGGAAGGATCCAGGAAGGCCAAAGGCTACTTAAACTGAGGTGTGAGGCAAGCACAAGTCTTGACCCTGTGCCTCCTTTTGGAAGTTATGTCAGCTGAACACCACTGGAACCAGGAGTGGTAGCTATATTTGTTCTTTCCGTATGTTTTTTGTCTTACTTTCTTTCTCGTTCTTCTAATTCCGTCTCTACAGAGTTTTGAGCAACTTAAAATCAGACAGGCTTGGAGTTTGCTAAGTTGAATGGACTGAGCTAATGCTTTCCAGATGTGTTTTATGTTGAATGAATGCTGCTCTAAGATTTTGCCAAAGAGGTCTCATTTTCTGAAGTTGCCAGTAAAGTTTTTTTTGTGGTTTTGACCCTTTAAGAATACCTTGTTGGTATTTCTTCCATGAAGTTTACTAATAGTACATGAAAACCACACAAGCCCTTTTAAGAGGCTCTTTGAGCAAATTTTTTGGGGGCCTTACAAAAGGATAAAGCAAATAATATGTAGAAGGGACTAATTCTGAACAGTTTGAGGACAAGTCACTGTATTGGAGAATGGGAATCACTCCCTTGCAGTGTGTAGTTACTGCTGTCTTAATATCATCTGGGCTAGGCTGATAAAAATCACCCTAAGTCAAATTTAATATGTTATATTAAGTGAGAAAAAGACAGAAATATTTATTGTGTTCAGCTTAGGATAGAATAATGCTTGAGTTTTATACAAAAAGAAGTATGCATCATAAAAGAAATCTGTATATATTTATATAAAATCAGTATCATACACCATCAAAAGAAGTCATTTTCATTCAAGCAATTTATGTGGGAACTGTGGGACAGTACATAGTTTATGATTTCTTGAATTAATGAATCCCTTTCAGCTGGGAGATAATTAAGTTCAGTACTGAATTCAGTCTACAGGGTGGCATTTGTGAAAATCCTACAGGTCTCCCAAGAACATTAGTGTCCCATAGCAGAAAACCACAGATGACATATTTAGACCAGCATCCCATAGGTTGCAGTGAATGATTACAGGAAGATGACGAACAAGACAAGCATAAGTGACATTTTCTCTGGTCTTGCTTTCCTGTTCCAGGCATCAACACTCTAGATCTTGTAGAACTGGAAGTTTCATCCAGATCTCTGTTTTATGTAAGTACAGAATGAACTTCACTTTCTGAAGATTTGGGCAATTATGAGATTTATGAAGGTGTTATGAAAATAAAATTCACTTTTTAGTTACACACTGTATGAAAAATACTTCTTTTTCATCTTTATAAAGCTACTGTTTCTTTATCTTCTGAGGTGCTCCTTAGATCTTGAGTATGAGCAAGTTCTCATACTCAGAACAAATAAAGTTCTCTATTCATTTACTATATTATTTTAGTGTATTCTTTGTGTGTGTCTGTTTGACTGTTTGTCTTCTTTTCTTAAATTAGCTTTTCTCTATACCCACTAATTTTCAATTTCTGTATATGATGTAAAACTCAAATTTCAAAATATGAGAGAGATATCCTACAACAGGTATCTACAGGAGCTGAGCACTGATCCGATCTGAGCTACCTCTCTCAAGATAGCTGCTTGCTATCTCGAGACAGCATAGCATAACAATCACAGGAACGCAGAGGATCAGTTACCCATCACTTCTCTAGCTCTGAAGAATTTGGGCACTGGTTCTCTTTCCAGATCACTGCACATTCTCTGGGCTGCAGTTCTCATTTCCAGACTTTTTTCTGAGACTCAGTAAATGCAGTTGTACTGGACCTTGCAGCTCCCACAGATTTTGTGGTTTCAGAGTTTTTCCCAGCGTCTTCTGGGTACCTGAAATACATTTTACCATTTCGAGAATGTGTGTCTGTCAAAGGAAAGGATAAATGTTTTATAGAAATTAATTTTTAAAATAAAATTAGTTATCTATACTTCCTCCATCATGAAAGGAAAGAAATGATGGTCAGGTTTCTTGTAAACCCATGTCCATCATCACTAATGAGCTCTTTTAGCAGACAGATCAAAGACTTCCATGAGGCAGAGATGGAGAATGCCTTTTCTCAAATCTCCAGAAAAAAAAACCCTTTGATAAGTCTTGTCATGGCTGGTCAAGGCAAGGAGAAACATTTGCTGTCAGTCTTGCTTAAGAAGAGTAACCTGACTGACAGCATGACCACTGCAGGTAGCATTAGGCATAAGACTATTCACAGGGTGAAATAGAGCATAGTAGCTTGAAAAGATATAGTAAAATCCTGGACAAATACACCTTTGAAACACTAAATGGTTTGTTCTATAAATCCTTCTGGTTCCTTCTGGACTCTGTGAAGTATCTTGTCCTCATGATCCTCTTACTCCTTATCAGCCTGAATTCACAAATACTGTTCTTGAACTTCCACCATGGGATATCCCCTGAAGATATTACTTCAAGCATTTTGTATTAAGACACTCTCTCCCCACCAGCCCACGTCCACCCCCTTTCTTAGGCAAAGAATATCCAGCAGTATTGTGCAATCTAAATGGCATCACACAGATTGTAGAGGAGACCTGGGGCTGAGGGATTTGTGTCCCATGAGACAAATATATTCTGAAGGACATAGCTAGCTATTAAAAAATGTGTCCTTTAGGGTGCAGGACTGGTCTCAATCCTATTTTATTTAGCAGTATTGACATAGGATACATGATCTGGGTTAGGGAAATACACACAAGTGAATTTAGAGAGGAAGAGGTTTTCTGTAATATCAGATGGCAGTAGCCTCAAATGGAATCTTTTAGCCACTGTATGATGCTATGCCCTACCACATCATGAAAGATGATTTCTTTTTAAAGTAATTTTTAAATGGAATTAATGGAAAGAAACCAAAACACCCACTAATTGCCTAAACATTTTCTTTGACATCTGTGTGTTTATTTACTCTTTGTACAAGCTTAAACTGCTGGTGATAACAGACATTCAAAACCTAAATTATACAAAGAGCAGAGTACTATAAAAAGCATAACTACAAAAAAAAAAAAAAATCCCTAGGGATTAGTTTAAATAATGATGTATTTGTGTTTCATAAGCAAATATAATGGTCAAATATTTATGAACAAAGTAAATAAACCCATCCAGAATCTTTGTTTATAGCAAAAAAATGTGTCGAGAAGCTTTCCATGTAGCACTCTGATTAGATGAATCTGTGAACCTCCTGAGTTTCTGGATCAGAGCAAAAATCTGTTCAACATGATGTTCTATTCTGACATGTCCAGTGTCAAATGTTTCAGTGGAAGTAGCAGTAGTTCCCTAGAGTGAAAAGTTACTGAATAAGCTGCTCATTAAAGAGCTTTCCTCTTGCCTGTTATAATTTGGAAATAGCAGCATGCTCCAGAGTGTGAGGGTACCATAAATTCTTTGGTGCTGGGGCTGTAAAGGATTAGTGTAAACCACCTAGTTTGACCTTCTGCATATTGCTGAGACTTTTTCTACAATCTTTCTATCAAGTCACTAAATAGCATAACCAAATCACCAGATTTTTCTATTTTTGATCCTATTTAGTAGATAAGAAAATGTTCTTTGTCCAAGTAAATGAGTTAAACTCTTTTGTTGGAGTTGACTGTAGTTTCTTCTTATTATTGTTATTTTGTTTTTAAGGAACATTGATTTGTATGGTTGAATAATCATGTCATTATTATTTTAAATTATAATTTCAATGTTGTCTGCTTAATGTTCACTGATTGTTCCCACTGAATGCACATTATGAACAAAATTTTTCAAAAGTGACTGATTATTTTGCAAGACTAGAAGCTATTTGTTTAAGGAAATCTCTGTCATTTACATTCCTGCACAGAAAATTTCCAGAAGCTAATCCATCTTCCCAAAATTGTTTTAAAATGCCTTATTCCTGTAGTCTACAATAGTATTTGCTAGAAATAAAGATTTCTTCCTGAAATAAAGTGAAAAAATCCTATATGGCTCCAAGAGTTGTGTCAGAAGTCTGAAAGGAAAGGCCAAAAGGCAGTCTGTTTCTGATAAAGCCAATGCTGAAAAATTGTTCTTCATTTGCAGATAGGATATGCTCTGAAAGCTTTATACAAAATGAAAATGCACCTTGTGTTGTTGAGTAATAAATTTATTTTGTTCACAGTCCATTTCTTTCTGTACTACAATGTTAAAGGAAATAAGTGTTCCGTTCATCCCATATGGCACATTAGGGCTCATATTGTTCCATAAAAAGGATGTATTTGCATCAGGATCAAGTATTACCCAGCAAAAACCTCTGACATGCATTTTTACCCACATTCTAGATCTAATACTAGCCTGGAAATAATTTAATATGCAGGAAGGAGACTAAGGAAAGAAAGAAGCTGCTTGCTTTTATGACCAAAAAGCAAACCACAGGTGGATGGAAGAAGAGGAAGGAAAAAATTGATGAAACATCTGAAAGTTTGATAAAAAGTTGCTGAAGGTTTTTCAGTTTTTGTCTAAAGAAGAAAGAAATTTGATGTAATGAGTAAGGCAGACAGCAGCTGTCAAATTCCTAAACACTTGAACCCCTTCTTTGGGTGCTAGATGGGAATGTAATTATATGACTAAAGAGGACCTTCTATATAGTTATTACAAATAACAGATATGTTACTTTATCCTTCTCTCTCTCTCTCTCTCCTTTTTTTTCTTTTTTTAAGAATTTGTCTATTCCCAGGATGAAAATAATGTTATCATTCTGGAATATCTTTTCCACCATAATGTTAACATACTTTTTGGACAGATCAATAAAATTTCAAGTAGTCGTGCAAATTAGCCTAAATATCTTATTTTGCCTTGCCACTGTATTCCTGTTAAAATGGATCAGATCAGATCATGACATTAATTCATCATCATGTGGCTGTGAGGTTCCAGGATTCCAGAAATAGTAAACACTTGTGGAATCTACAATAATTGAGAGCAACAATGAATTACATTTTAAGTGCTCATCAAGGTGAGAACAAGGCACTTCATGACTCTTCATACACCCTTGTTAGGAATGCTGCCAAGCTGGGAGAATGCACAGGTTGGTATAAAAGGTGCTATGAGTGCTTTTTGTGCAGGAGGAAATCAGTGATTTTTTTAGAGACACCTCTCCTAGATCTTTTTTTAAACAAACAAACAAAAGAAGTACAGTGAAAATAGATTTACCTGGATGGAGATTTGTGCTAAAACCTCTAATATAAAATGCACTTGTATTTCAATTTGATAATTTAAAAGGTGGTATTCAGGCAGGATTAAATCCTGCATTTAGCTGAAGCTTCCTACCAAAAACTTCCCTCAACAAGGTAGAGCATCAATAACTCAGCATTGAATATTGAAAATAAAACAGTTGTTGCTTAATTTGTCAACACACATGTATGCTATAGAGCTGGTAGAAACAACATTGTAGAACAACTGTCTGCTTTTGACACAGTTTTGTTTTTTTTTTTTTCACGGTTCCACCCTTATGAAATTCAAGGAGCTGAAAAAGTTTGTCTGGCTTTAACAGGACATATTAGCAAGACACAATTTTTGGGGTATCCTCTAGCTTGAAATTCCATTGCTTGGTCTTGAAAAATTCAGTTGTCGTTCCATTGGTAACGCCTACTTGATCGTCTCTTGCTGTAATAAAGATATCAGCTTAATCCCATGCGAAATTAATTGCATGTTGCTCCTTTGCATTAGCTTTTCTGGTGTTCTGCTATGTCTGGGACCAGACGATTTTGGCCAGCAAAGTCCCAGGTGACCAAAGATGCATCTTACCTGTGTAGTAACCAAGATGGAAAGGTTTTGATCATTCATGCCAGAGGATGACAACAGGAGACCTAGGACATGGCAGAGCCTCATCTTTGCTTTTCCGCCCTTGCCCCTTCATCTATTTCCAAGGGTTTGGCCGCATCTGGTGCCTTGGGGAGCACTGCCCACAGCAGCTTGTCTTCCTCAAGGGTACTCTGGGCACATGGGGGTTCAGGTCAGCCTGGGGGTGACAGGGACAAAAGATTGCCACTACCCTTCATCTTTCTTCCAGACCCTGGACGCCATGAAGAGACTCCAGTTCCTTCTTTATTTCCCATGGAGCATTAAGAATGAAAAGGACACATACTGTTTCTAAAAACTCTTGTACTTATAGAAAGGTTTGGGTTTTGGCTTTTTTTTCCTTTTTTTTTTTTCTTTTTTTTTTTTTCTGATGGTTCTTCTCTCTAAACACACTGTTGTAGGTGGTTCCAGCTGAGTGGGCTAAGAAGTTGATAGTAATAATTATTGAAGGTGTTATACAGGAAGTGTTAGAATAAAATGATATTTTTAAAATGTGTATGCTACACTGACTGCAAATTGCATTTCTAAGATGCACAGGTCCTTCTTGAGTGTGGTCATATATTATCAGGTGACTTAGAAAAACCTTGAGAAAGCATAATAGACACAGAGATCCACTTTGAGATATTCTGAGTGGAAATTGCTTTCCCTTTTATTCTCTCAGCAAAGAAGACAAACGGCTTTAGAAAAAATTTTGAAAGGTTTTGTCCTATAAAGATAAAAATCCAAGGCCTCCCACATATCTTGTTTCTTCTCTTCGCAGCTGACATGGTTTGGTAAATTATTAAGTTGGCTGAATTCTGAAGCTATTGAAACAAAATATCAGACATAAATATTACCACAACATGGTTTTGGGTAAGGAAATCTGGTATTGTTTCTCCCTGGAACTTCCCATCATTCTTCCTCTTGTCTTAAAAAACCCCTGATGAATATCATGCTGTGAGAAAATAAAACTGACAAAGAAAAAGTTAACCCTGAGATGATGGTACAGGACATCTGAGATAGTTCTGGATATCCATGCTTATTTAATTAAATTCACAGGTTTCTAGATGTAAACTGCATTCAGTGAGACCTATTAGTAAAATCCAGAGTGTATGCTCAGAGTTCTGACTTAACAAAGACACCTTTGATTTCCTGGGAAATACCAGCTAAGTGAGAAAAGAAATAAATTCAGACATGCTAAGCGTATACTTGGTTTAATGAATAAATCCTTGAAAGTGATGACTGAATGTGAAACAGAAAAATTTGTTTAGTCATCACAGGTTTAGAATAAATCTGTCTTTAATTTTTGTCTGAGTTTGATTTTTGTGAAAGATCAGGAACTTCCTACTTCAGTTATTCTCTCTCTTTCCCCTCTGATAGTGAGACTGAAATGCTGTTGTTCCCAGTTTTGTGGTGATTTGATCTCGTTGAATGCCAGGTGGCCAAGAAAGCTGCTCTACCGCTCCTCAACTGGACAGAGGAGAGAAAACAATGAAAGGCTCCTGTGTCAAGATAAGGACAGGGAGACATCACTCACAATTACCATCAAAACAGATCCAATTTTGAGAAATTAATTGAATTTGTTACCAACCAAAATCAGTGTACGATAATGAGAAGTAAAACAGGACTTAAAAGCAGCTTTCTAGACTTAGCTTTATTCCTGACTCTCTATCCCCTCAGTTCCCTTCTGTGGGTGCCCCTGAGACGGGCGGTGGGGGTTGCAATCAGTTCATCACATGCTGTTTCTGCTGCTGCTTTGTCCTCAAGGAGAAGAGTCATTCCCACTTCTCAAGCATGGCATTCCTCCCAAGGGAAACAGTCCTCCACAAACTTTTCCAATGGGAATTCTTCCCATGGGCTATAGCTCATCCCTCTATTAAATCCTCTGCAATTCTGTTTTTCTCTCTTTTAAACTGGGTAATGCTAAACTGGATGTAGTGTTTTATATGCAAGCTCACTAGTGCTAAGTAGAAGGGAAGAATATCTTCTCTTGATCTTGTGTCCAGAGTTTCTTATCAGTGTATATAATTTATAAGAGTTGCATACTCAGTATGCAGTTTGTCTTATCCAGAAAGAAAGAGCACTGTGGAATTGTCTCCAGCCTTGTGTACACCATAATCCTCAAGCTCTCTTTAACTCACCTAGCCCCTTCCTAACCTCTGTTAATGGGTGGTATCATTTTTCCCTTGGTTCAGATGACTTTGCTTGTTCTTATGGAACCTCAAGAGCTTTCTTTTGCTCTGTTGCTGAAGTTTATTGCAATCTCTTTGGGTAGAGCTATGACATTTTTCATGGCCACAGTTACTCTTTGTAGTTTATTTTGTGTGGAAATGTTCTAAGTGCAGTTTGTGCTACTATCAAGGTCATTGAAAATGTTGAACTTAACAGGTCTGACCATGGCTTCTATGGTACTGAACTTCTCTCTGATCTCCAGAAAGGCATTTAACCATTGGTCATTGCTCTGGCTGATTCCATTTAATATTCAAACCTCAAAACAAACCCACCCAACTATTTTCTCAGCACATACTTCCTCATCTGTGGAGAATGACAAAAAAATCTCACTAAAGTCAAGGAAAGTTTCATTCACCATTTTGTCTTGTTGTATACTCAAGACATTAGTAGTTATTAGTCATTAAATTACACACTGATAAAAGATTTTTTATGCAAACTTTACTCTTGAAAAATCCATGCTGAGTATTCCTGATTACTCTTCTTGTCTTTTGCTTACTTGGATCTGGATATGAATTCCAAGAGCATGTGTTTCTTGATCTTCCTAGGAACTGAGATCAGTCAAAGTTTATTTGATTGTATGATTAACTCCTGAGCTGTCTTTAGGCTGTCCTAAAAAGCCACCTAGCTTTCCTTGACATCCTTCTCCTTCTTGGCAGCTACCCAAAGATTTCCCAAGCAACATCCCGAATTAGAAGAAATATGCAGTTGTAAAGTTCAGAATCCAAAATATGCTACTTGTCTTGCCATTTCACATCCAGGTCCTTAACTTAATAATTTTGGAGACACTGCAGTTCAAGCCACATCTAAGACTGCCAGCAGGTCTTCCCTGTTTGTGATTAGAGCACTATCCCTGGTCATGCCAGCCAACACTTGCATTAGGAGATATGCTAGAAGTATAATTACACCATTCCTGGAGAGCTTTGACTTTTCCCCAAGGATATGAAATCTTTCCCTGGCCAGTATAATTACATTGCATGTAATAAGAATACATGATTAATGAGAGCAAAAATTTTACATGGTTATAAACTACTGTTATTCTCTTTTACCAGAGTTCCAAGAGATAGATTTTAAGGCCAAATACCTTTTTACCTACCAATTACTCTCACACAGGGCAGTGTGGTCACACAGGGAAGCATATACATTACAGCTTTTTTATGTGTTTGCTTTCTAATATTCTGTAAATAATTTTCATTCACATAGTAACTGTACAAACATTTATTGTAATGAAACTATCTCCATGAATAGAAACAGTAATTTTCCTGAAGAGCTTCAAAGTACTTCTGAAGATAGGAAATCTTTTTTGGCTAATATAATAATTCAAATTGAAATCTGGTCCAAAAATCTACAGAAGTAAATATAAATTATCTACAAAAGCTTCCTTTGAGCCATTAATAATCAATGACATGTTGTTTTGCTTCCAGTCCAAAAAGAAGCAGCCCAAGGCAAGACAAGTCCTCCATTCTTCCCCAAACCAGGATGGCAGTAGAAATGTGGCTTTGGATGAACCCACTTGGAACAGCAGTAATAGTTTCTTCTACTTCTGGCAGCCATGTAATAGACGCTCAAGGCCGTGGAATACTACAGTTGACAGAACATTTGGAAAGAGTCCATATAAACTTAGAACATAATTTTCAATTCATCTCAGTATTAGAAGGAGGAGAATGAAGGCTTCCACTATAAGCTCTGAAAAGGCAGGGAACTTATTGAGTGGAATAGTTTTTTACTAATATTGATTAGTTTAATGTTGACATGGAAGAAAAAGACAGTATCACCTGGTAGTCAGTCT
Organism: Pycnonotus jocosus; assembly: GCA_013400435.1. Taxonomy (NCBI): domain Eukaryota; kingdom Metazoa; phylum Chordata; class Aves; order Passeriformes; family Pycnonotidae; genus Pycnonotus; species Pycnonotus jocosus. The sequence goes on along the minus strand of VWYP01002611.1, from coordinate 37,139 downwards.
AGTTTACTTAGAGGAGCTCTCTGTTTTCCTTGGAGTTGTCCCAAGAATTGGTTAGGGTGAGCTCCACTTAGCTGATTGGATCTGGCACAACTATATCAGGTAGTAAAAAAAAAAATTATGTACACTGAAAATTCAGACTGTAGCTAAGATGTAAGTCTCTCATAGTCATATGTACTTCAAAAAATCTCAGCATTTGCCATCAAAGAAATCATAGTGCCTTAAAGAAGCAATAAAAATATAATGTGTGAGAACAATTTAGAAAATAATTTGGATTAGTAATGTGGGCAGAAACAAATAGATATGTTATGCTGAAGTACTGATTATAATCCAGACTTTTTATTGTGTTATGATAAGAGCATTTAAAATATTTATCTATAGTTCAAAAATGTTTCTTTAATATGAAAATACAAGCAAAAAATATTCATAAGGAAATAAATAATGTCAAGATGCCATTTCAATATTTGTAATTTAATAGTTGTTCCAAAATGTGATTAAAGATGCTCAGATGGGAATGACAAGCTTTTGATTAGCTAACCATGTAGTAGTATAGAATTTGTCCTTTGTTATAGGTGAATATATCTATGAAAAAGGTTTGTCTAAAAATTTAGTTTAGATGAATCTGTGCAACTTGGTTTTAAATCTTTTACCTTCATGTGGTTCTTCTCCTTGAGTGCATGTGTTACTAGATTTTAAATTTTAATTTTCACATTCTATTAAAAGATAGGTACCTTTTTCATGATGCCAATTTCCTTAGTTACTTAGAAATCCAGAAGAGAATGTATTACCTTATATTACTTAAAACAAAAACCTTGGCTCCTATAGAGATTTTACTGTCACACTCATTCATATTCTACTGTGAGTGTCAGGTGCTAGTTTTGGTATTCAACTTGAGATAGAAATAAAACTTAATCAAATGTTTTTTTGAAGATTTTTGTGTGCAAAAAAATTATGAATGATCTTAAATATTATACATAGAGGTCAATTAATTATCTTAAATCAAGACTCGTAATTACAGTGATAGACTACCTATTTATCTAAAATTTTATTAAAATAATATTCTTCCTACCAGAAAATTTGATTTTGAAAAATCCATAGTTTAAGCAACTATCTGAATCATATAACAAGACTCAATTACACCAGGTGGTATTGACTGATATATTTGGTATTGTAATAGAGATGCCAACTCTGACAAAATTTGTTAGTTTGAAAATAGGGCAAAATGCCATTTTATTGCAAAGCTAATGAAAAATATTGCTTACAGAATGATGAGACCCATCAAGTAGATTTATAGCATGTGACATTTTTAAGACCTCAAATATTTCAAAGAGATTGGAAGGGCAATATGACTATTGTGTACTCAGTGTAATCAACCAAAGAAAGAGGAGCTTTGACGTTCAGACTTGCATGGTAGAGGGCTAGAAACTTTCTGAATAGCAGAACTCTTAAAGAGAGCAGGCTGTTTCTTGAGCTTATGCAGGCGCTGTCGTGGCTGGACCACCACCTGGATGTTTTGCAAGCTCCACAATTCAAAGAGATACTGCTTGGGGGGATTAAAGACTGTGAGTCGGATTCAGTGAACCCAAATCCCAGCAGAAGTTTGGCAGAGGAATGAGTCAGTTCCTAGGATGCCAGCATTAATGGCTGAGGTCCAGACACTAATCTCAGATGCACGGCACGTGTCGCCTCCTATCTCGATTAAGCCACGTCTGCGGCTTGCACACACAGCGCATAACAGCAGATTTTCCAAGGCATATGCTACTTCCAGTGCCATACGTTTTAGTTTAAGATATGGTCCATAAGGTATGAGTATTTTGTTGGGTTTTGTTTTGTTTTCTTCAGTTGTTTGACGAAGAAATAAAAGCAAAAGAAAACAAAAATTTATTAACAGAATTTACCCTGTTTTCATCCCTCTGGCTTCTTTATCTTCTATTCCCCTCCTTCAAAAGGATTCAGTCAGAACCACACTAAAGATGCAAAGAAATTAAAGTAATAATAGAAGCAGCACAGGAAGATTATTTTCCTTCATTTGTTCTGCAGTGTATGTGAGACATGACAGGATTCGATAAACTCACAAGTATTTACTCTTTAAGCTAATTCTGCAGTGTTGTAAAACATGCAAACTGCAGGCTAGAGAGAAATGAGAGAGTCAGCATAGCAAAACTCGATTAGAAAGTTTGATTTGATTATCTGTTCCTTATTTGCATCACACTGCTGTTTCACTCCGAGCTACCTGACTGGAATATTTTCACTGCAATCTGAGTGTGGAAACCAAAGCTATCAGCAGAATAACAGGCTGCAGGAAGCACAGTGTTTTATGCTGGAACATTCCAGCACACTAATTGCTGCTTTGAAAATCATACTCCAAACATTTTCTTGCTTCATTTAATCTCTTGGTTTCAGTGGAAAATATCCAGAAACAATGCAGTTGAGCTTGAAGATGAGAAATGGGAGACCAAGTGGCTGAAAGGTACCGTATGAGTGGATTGATGCAGTGTTTTAATGGACTGGCCTTGAACTATACAAACTTCATGGTGAATTCAGCCAGATCAAGGAGAGTGAGAATCAATCAGTTTCAGATGGCTCTAAAAGTTGCAATAAAAGGGAAGATGGTGGTCCATTCATTGTCTAAGACCTCCATGGAAGACCCTCTTTTGTAATATAAAAAGACTCAACTAGAAAGGTTAGTTTGAAAAACAAGGAAGAAAACCACCTGACCCTTCTGTTCTTAGAAGAAAGCATGTTAGCTAAATGATTGATTTTGTGCTTAAATTTTTTTCTTCTTTTTTTTTTTTCCTCTTTATTTCTCAGTAAGTATTGATTTCATTCTCTGTATTGCATTAAACACCTCAAAGTATCATCAATTGCATACTTAGCCCAGATTGGGAGAGCTAAGTGTGAGAATCATTTTAAAAAGTCCAGTCATATAAATTTTCACTTTTGGATAAGCTATTTTTAACCTTTCACATTAAAGCGTGACAGGTACCAGAAAACAATATTTGGATATTTTTTATGAAAGAGTCTGTATAAGTCACATGCCAATTTTTAAAACTACGTGCCTTGTGTATAACCGCCAAAAAAGAAATAAACAGTTAAAAGGAAAAGGACACAACTCTGCTTCTGAGGTGATGTAACAAAGAATGATGTTTACTGTCACTGTCCCTGATTTTGCATAAACTTCTCTGTTGTACACTGGAATCATATATAATGTAGATGAGATTGGTCGGGCCAGAAATCTTAATTTATTTATTGTATAAGCATAATGCCAGCCACCTCCTGTTTTCATTATACCAGTCTAATGCCAGCCATTTCCTGTTTTCATTAGACCATTGTAATGCTAGACTCCTACTGTTCTCATTAGTGCAGGACTGTGTAATGGCAACCACCTCATGTTTTCATTATAGCAGAACTGTATGGTGCCAGCTGCCACTTATTTTACTTTACAGAAGAGCATTTGAATAGTCCATACTTTTTTTCAAGAGAATATACACAGAAATGTCAAGGACCCTAGGGATCTAAAGCCCCTAAGAAAATGGTGGGAAACATCCCTCCTGATAATTTTGTTGCTGGAAGAATGGCAGAGTTTATACAGCATGTAGAGAGAAGAGGTCAAAGGCTGGGCTTTAAAAACTATTGTGGAACAGGTTTAAATTCTAGGAACTGCCTTTCTGATCAATAACCTACCTGATCTTCCTGAAGAAAATAAAAAGGTGCTTGCAATAGTTCAAGGTCTGGATTAGAATGAAAGGGAAATGCAAGTTAAATTCCTGGCTCCAGTACATATTGCCTGTGGAGATCATAAACTATAAATTCTGTCATATTACTCCAGTTGTGACTGGTCTGGAGATAATAAGATTTTCTCTTTCTGAAATATTGTTTTGTTTTGCTTTGCTTAGCTTCTATAATACTTTTTCAATATGAAACATTTTACTGCTTATCAGTAGTGCTTCAAAAGAAACTGTGGCTCCTTCTCTAGGGTCATCAAATGCTATTGTAATGATATTAAATAATACTAAGAACTGCCTGATGATGCAAAAATCTTCAAATGAGACATCTTAAAAATATGGTTGGAAAGCTGAAAGAGTTCTGTTACTAAAGCACAGTTAAGTTGTTGTTACATTGCAGAACATTAGGGCTATACTTACTTTTTGTAGAACGTATCAGAATAAAATTTCCTCTAATTAAAAAACAAAATAAGGTGTCATAGAAATATTTTTTTTCTGAAAAGGTTTTCTATATTATTATAAATTTTTTTTTTTATTTAGATGCTCAAGATTCTGCTCATATTGAATATAATATAGATGATAACCCCCCCACCCCCAAAAACATCCCAATATCGTTGCTCTGCAAAAAGCTATGTAACTTCTACGTGGGTACTTTGTAACACTACTGCAGCATACCTGGTCTCCATAAGGAGACTGAAGCCTCAGTTCTATAATGAATGAATCAGCTGCATATTGGCCATGAGGCAGAGCTACCACATCTACTGGCACACACACATCTGCTGCCTCTGGTCTGAAGCCGTGGGAGCTTCAAGTGCTCACTATCATGACTAGAAAAAGCACCACAGTGAAGGCCATTACCCTGTACCTGACCAAAATTATCACTTCTGCACAGTGACTTTGATTTTAATTATTTGTGTGATGCCAGCTTGTCATGTTTTATCGGTTGTATGTTTTAATGATTTATAGCTTCACTGTAGCTCAGGAGAGGACAAGAAAAGCTCTGTGGATATGTATTATGAAAATAAAATTTTACTGTTACTATAAGTGCTCGTTGGGGTGGGTTGACCTTGGCTGGACTCCAGGTGCTCACCAAATAGCCATAGCTGTCCCTTCCTCAGAAGGACAGGAGAGGGAGAAAATAAGATGGAAAAAACTGTCATGGGAAAAGATAAGGACGGTTTAATACAGCAAAACCTAGACCATGTGCATTAGCAAAGGAAAACAAAACATTTATTTCCTACTTCCCATCAGCAGGTGATGTCCAGTTGTTTTTTGGGAAGTACGACTTCAGTACATGTAGCAGTTACTCCAGAAGACAAATGCCATAAATAATGAATCCCTCCTGCCTCCTCCTTTCTCAGCTTTCATGTCTGAGAAAACTTCATATAGACTACCCCTTTGCTCATCTGTCCTAGCTATGTCCTGTGCCAAGGTGTCTCCCACCCCCACGGTACTGTTGGGAGTGGGAATGAGTGTGGAATGTTGGTGACACAGCGCTGAGACTGTGCCAGCCCTGCTCAGCAGGAGCCAAAACTCTCTTGTGTTACCAACTCCTTTCCAGCTACCAATGCAGAGCACAGCACTGCGAGGACTGCTGTGGGGAAATGAACTCCATCTCCACCAGGCCAAATGCCCTGGACCTTACACTGATTTGTCTGGGAGAAAAGAGTGCTTCAAAAGTGGTTTTGATTTATGTTAGCAGTCTTGATGGAAAAGTTGTGTACTCAAGAAAAGAAGACTGTTCTTTGTCATTCTCAGATTGCTGTATTATTAACATCACTGAATAGAGTAATTGACAGATGTGTATAAGTGTTGCTAAAATGATTAAAAGCTCTGGAAATCATAACCTGTCAGTGTTCCCTGGGAAACAAAGACCTCTCCATCTGTTAGGGGACTCTGTAAAGGAATGTAATGAGTCACCTTTAAAATGACAGCTGTCACCTTAGGATTTGAACCTCAAAGGAAGTGCAGAAGTATACTGAAATATGTATAAACTGTCAATCAAAATATCCTTAATTTGTTATTATTTTGATCACCCCACTCTGGGCAGGGTATGATAACTTGCAATTTTTCTATGATCTCTATTGTCTGGATTTGGTCCAAGTCAATAGAAAGACAGTTATGTTTAGCAATGTTATAGTTTGATAAAGTACTATATCCCTGCATACGTCTTTCCACATTTGCTTCCACAGTCTTCACAATGAATAAAATTTTACAGAGATAGTGGCATGTGATAGCAGCACATTTGAAAATTACTTCTGAGTTTTGGAAACCCAATAAAACTGAAACTGAATGATGGAACTGAAGGATGTGAGGGGGGCTGGTACATTTTTAGTTCATTTGCAAAGACGGTATATTCTACATGTACCCCTACACCTTCCTCTTTTATATTTAAGTTGTTTTAGTAACTGTAAGTGGTTTGTCATTTCTTTGCTTGTACCATTTTTTCCTGTTTCTGATATGTTTTCTGAGCTAAGGCAGGTGGAGTCATAACATTTTCTGTGAAATAAAATGCAAATTCTGTTATGCTAATGGACCACTAAGAACTGAATTAGATTAAGCAGTGGTGTTAAATCAGCAATTATACTGTCTTTTTTTTTTTCAATAGCAAGATTCCAGCAGAAATAAAATTCAGTGGTAGCCACCACTAGAGGAGAAAGCCTAGGGCTGCTGATGTGTTTTACTGAATTTAGTATACATTTTACCAGCACTCAGACACAGTCTTTAAAACCAAAGATGCTGAGCAAAGTGCTTTGAGTCATCTGGTAACACAGTATATTAATTACAGCTCATAATAACTTCCATTTTTACATAATTGTTGCATAGTTGTACATGTTATGCCAAATAAAATCCTCAGTCTTGACTGGTGATTGTGATTAATATTTATGCTGCTGTTAAAAATGAGCATGCTTTTAGCTTCACTGATGCTGAAGATTTTCTGGATTATTTATAAAATGCAACAAAAATAAAAACGAAAGAAATTCCCAAACTGAGCAAACAGGTGGTTCTGATTTTTATCTGTCTGCAAGAAAGCATTCTGTGCTAACAAACACAGGCATTGAACCAGGATTGGTCTTTCTCCAGACCACCCTTCAAGGCTTGGAAGTGTCAACTAGCATTTGCTAGTATGCCTTATAAACACTCAGGATGGAGGAAATAAAGGGAATGAGGGGAGCTGGCATGCACTTACAAGAAACTATGGGATTCAAGATTTGGCAGCTGCACCTGGTGGCTCCTTGCAGTCGTGTGTTGTCATTGCCCATAGAAGCTTGAAATTTTTCCAGGCAGGAGGTGGTGTGAACATCACCTTAGACTACAGGAATTACTGGTTAATGGTAGAACTGTCTCAGGTTTACATTCTTGATCCTACAGTAAGCTTGGCAAATCTCCATGGAAGCTTTTCGAACAAGAGTACTTGAATCAGACGTCCTCCCACTGTTTGTACTTCTCCTACTGTTGCCATAATATGATGGGCCCTTGACATTTCACCTCTCATAAAGGGATAAGATGTAATAGGAACTGGAAGTCTGCCTAAAGCAAAGTATTCCTTTTATTTCTCTATCTTGATTTCTACTGCCAGCCACATTAACACTGCAGCTGCAATAGTTCTACAATTTAGGAATGCACAGAAGGTTATTAATAAGTGCAGAAATAGCAATCTTTTAAAAATAAGATTAATTTGTCATTGCTTGCTATCACTGTACATTCTTTATCTGGGTTTCTAAAACTTTTGTTACCCTCTACTGTTGTAGTTCACTGGAACAGCTGTATTTAGAAGAAAATGGTGGTGGATTTATGATGCATCACTAGTGTTACTCAACTGTGTTNAGCATGTCCAAAAAGATGCACAAATACAATTAACCTTATTTTTTGGGGTTTTTTTAAATTTTTTTGGGGGGGATGGGGATGGCCCTGGAGAGTACTTTCCAAAAATTTTTACTTTTCTAAAAACTGGGTNACTGGATGTTCTTTTCCTTTAGAAGGATTGCTGTGTCTTACTTTAGCATGTCCAAAAAGATGCACAAATACAATTAACCTTATTTTTTGGGGTTTTTTTAAATTTTTTTGGGGGGGATGCGGATGGCCCTGGAGAGTACTTTCCAAAAATTTTTACTTTTCTAAAAACTGAGCGTTCTTTTCCTTTAGAAGGATTGCTGTGTCTTACTTTGGCATGTCCAAAAAGATGCACTAATAAAATTGACCTTCTGTCCATATTGGATCCCTAAAGGAGTCCCTTAAACAGACTCTGCTAAGGTAACATCAGAGCACTGAGTGGCAGTGTGGCAGTAAGCTGCTACATACCAGGAAGCATGGTTCACTTACACCGGCTGGTGGAGGTGAAAAAATTATTCTGAAAGCACAATTACCAGCCTCTAGAGTCTCTTCCAGAAGAAGACAACACAAAAGAAACCTAGAGTCTGAACAGAACCCTTATTCTGGTGCTTTCCACTAGTACTACAACCCTTAAACTGAGGCAAAGCCATAGTTCTTTTAAGAAGCTTATCTTGTGGTCAAAGATAAAGGCTTATTAACAGTTGCTAATCTCTATTCTAAATCTCTTATAATACAATAGTACTAAATTGTTGTTAAAATAGTTTTGCATGTATTCTTCTCTGTTGTATGTACAACAGAGGATTTGTTGTATGTACATGGTATTTTACAAATCCTTTCTAAATTATATAGGAGTGCTTATATTACTTTTGTTCTCAATTTAAAATGAGGCACAAAGGAATACAGAATCATTCATATAGCTAATGCATCTCCAAGCATAGAGACTCAAAGGGTATCCAGAGTAAATACAATTTCTCATTTGGTCTAAGACAGTCCCTAAACATATACTCATAATGAAATACCACTACTTTGAACTGCATTATAGTTAAAGGAGGATAAATGTTTTAGTTAACCAGAATACACATATCAGATTATTTTTTCTTATAATTTCAGTACAAAAAAAAATTCAAAATAAATAGTTTTCACTGAAGATGAAATGGTTATACATTTAGCTATCAAGAAAAGATTCTTATTTGGAGCTGACTAGTTTATTGCCTTACTCATAATAATATTCCCTGTTGAACTCACAATAATGAATGAAGACTTTGTTCATAAAAGTATTTTGTAATAATTTAAATTAGAACATAAAAATATTGTTTTAATATAGTTCAGCAGTTTCAATCAAATTTTAAACCAAAGAATTTTAAGAAATAAATTGAGGTCTTATCTACAAATATTATGATGATTTTTTTTTATTATATAGTAAGAAGTGTGAAGACGAATAAGAAATCTCCTCTAAATTCTCTACATTAGATAAATTTTCAGTGTAAAGAATTTGAAATTGACATATAAAAAGAAAAGAGTGGTGACTAATAGGGTCACTTTTAGAAATCATTACAGCATGCAGCATCATAATTGATGCCTGTTGTAAAAGGCTTAAAAAATATATGCATGGAACATTTTCCTATAGACAGTAATAACAGAAATAGACGTCATTTCCTGATGGTCAGACATGTATGGTGTTTTTACTTCTATGCTGATGCCAGCTAGTGATCCATTTTTATCACTCTCAAATCAAACCATTGAAAAGACTTCTGTGTGTGATTGCCCTTAAAAAGATGGAAAATGTACAGGTATTACAAAGTGTAGTCACAAATTTGTTGAGGAACATTTCTTGTTGCAGACATTTCTATACTGCTACAGAAATCAATTGATTTCCAGATACAACTTCAGTGTTGCTTTTAATTTGGAAAACATTGAGGATTACTGGCCAAACATTCTCCTAGCTCCCTGGTCGCAGTTCAGTAGGTGCATTCTAACAAAATTTCCACAGAATTAGTGTTGCAAGTATTAAACAAAATGTGTTTACAGAAATGGAATTTTCATTATTCCTTTCTTCAGAAGGTCAACATCTGAATCTGCTGTCCAATTCTCTATTTCAAGCTAGTCCTATACTATTAGCTCTTACTGAGATAAATTTCAGAATTTTATAGACATTTTGGAGTCTTGCTCAAATCAAAAGTATTATCTCTAATGTAAAGAACCTAAAGAGGGAAACTATGTCAGAACACCATTTTCACAAAGTAACAAAGGGCCCAACACTTGACTAGTATATATTCAGAATAAAAAAACTTCTTTAAAATATTGAAAATAATTTGTCTCCCAGACAGAGAAAAATATTTCCCCAAAATTTGAAGTAATATTTTTGTAAGCTAGGCATTAACAGGAACCATCAACAATAAATAAACTAAGATGCTGTGCTCTTTTCCCTGAATCATAACATATGCATTACAGAATATACATCTCGGAAAATTCTTAGATGGCTCATTAATTCCCTGATCCATTTCTTCATGCACTACTGAAACTAAGGTGACCTTTCACAAATCAAACTACGCGTGTGGCAGACAGTTGTCCTTTCTACTGGAGAAATTTCATTTTTTAGGGAAACATTACTAACTGAAGAAATAAGCTTTCAGCTGCCTTCATGTCTTAGACTCAATAAAGGATAAGGATAGGGTATTTATCCCATGAGTGAACACCCTGAAGCAGTAATACGTGGTTGGCTTAAAGGAGATCTAAGAATCTCTGTTTGACAGACTGGCCACTTTCCAAATGAGAAATCAATGACTCTGTATTCTGGGTAAAGAAAAGCCAGGATGGTTTATGACTTGTTCTACACATACTGTGAATCCAGCCAAGCTCTGAATCACACACAGTTGAAGGCAGTAAAAGTAACATCCCATGTCCAGTGAGGTCATCAGCAGCATAAGGTACATTCTGTCAGGGCTCTGCACAGATAGTGGCTTGCTAGATTTTGGAAATCAGCCTTTAGAAAGACAGATATACGCAGCAGGAAAAAGGAGAGATAACATTGTTGGGTTTCAGTGCCTAAGATGGGCAGCTAACTAGATGCAGGCTGGTTTTGTTTCTGGCAAGAAGACACGCAGAAAAAAATGCAGTGTGTAAAAGTTAATTCTGTCTGCAGGAATAGCTTACACCTTTATAATACCTGTAGTATTACCTGTGAGCAAACTGAAATTCTATTTAGCTGTCAAAAGCAATGCCTATATCTGTAAGTACTTTAAAAAAAAATCTTTAAAAATCCTAACAAATCTGGTTTAAAGGCTTTACACTGTTTGATATGTCATTGCTACAATCACACAGGAGCAGAAATTCTGAGGGATTGATCATAATAGTCAAATACATCAAAACCCAACCAAACAAAAGAGGTCAGTGAAAATGTTAAATTATAACAACAAACTCAAAAAAACAGACATAGGATTTAGTAATATTTTTCCCAGAAATTTGTCACATTGTTTACAGCAACATGAATAAAATTGCTCACACTCTTAAGAAAGACACAATAAAAAAGTCAAAAAGTAAAAACCAATTCCTTGCATTCTTCAGGTTGTCCTTCTCCACTTGTATACTCAGCAATGTTTTGATCTCTCCTGCTAGGCTGACAGTCTTTAAGAACTTACAGCCCCACCCCATTTATAATGTTTCTGGTGAACTCACCAGTGTACTAAACCAAAATATCCTTTATTCAGCTCCATGTTTCTGTGAGCAAATAACAGCCTGTAGGGTTTCAGTGCATCAGCTGCTTAAAAGATAAACCTACCCAGCTTGATGAACACTCTTCTCCACTTTCCTGTTGAGAGAAAACGGTTACACATTTCTAATAAATGAAGCAGGACCTGTCATTTTTTTGGCAAACTGATAACTAGCTGTAACAGCCGCATTGCCACAAGTTGCTTTTCCAAAGTAATTACGATCAGGCTCCCTGTGGTATGCAGTGTTTAACACATTTCTTCTGCGTTAATGAATGCAAAAGCAGGCAACACCACTATTAGTAATCGCTTTTTATTCGTAGTCCTCATTTTCCAGATAGGTCACATTAAACACAGCCATTAAACAATAGCGGTTGAGAAAATCCATACAATGTATGCTGCTTTTGTTTGGTTTTCTTGTGTCATTCACCAGTCATTGGTGCAACTTTGAGCCATATGGGGAGACAGGGGCTGATAAATGAGAATGCCAACCTGTATCACAATTGGGCCAGAGAAGTCAAAACCTTAATCAGATTTCATTCAATTACACTTCAAGTCAACAAATCTTGATAGCCAAAACTCCCATTTAAATTAATGCAATAATAACTGCTGCCTGATGTCAAAAGAAAGCAATTAAACAATAATGAGTGGGTGTATGTTATGCTAGGATTCAGACTCCTCCTTGACCTCAGCAATTTTCTTTCCATTAGACAGCAAGCAACATGAAAGCTTCTTTGAATGGTGTATCTTGCTCCACTATGAACAAAGTTTGACTTCTAGGGGTAACTTGGATTGGGAAACCTGTATCCTTTAGTGGCAAATTACAGTTCAGGAGAATCTGTTTCCTCAAAAATATGCCAATTAAAAAAAAGGAAAATGGGGAAAAAAGGTCTGATCTTGAGGTCTGATTTGATTTGCCAATTGTATAAGGAACTCCCAGTTGCTGGCTTCTTTTAATTAAAAAAGATACAGAATGCCTTATTCGCTATTCACAGTGTACAGTACAAATTTATTAGTTGCTTTACTTGCCTCCCTTAATTCCAAATTTCCTTTTATAATCTTGTGACAGATATTTCCTTTCAGTCTTATAAAGCATGTGGGTTAAAAATGAGAGAAATAACTCATAAACTTTATCTTTCACTGCTGCCTCTTTTTCCAATGGTGATAGTAGAGATACCATGGAGAAAAAATACTTTAAATTCCTTTGTGTGCAGTACATCTTTCACACACAATCATGTTAATTTTGACTGAACCAGCAAAACTACATTGTATAAGCTCTGCTGGTTTATTGGTACATTATGTATCCATTCTAAATTGTGAAATAATTTTTTTAACCTGGGATAATCTTATACTGGGAAGCAGTATGCCAGAGTTCTATCAAACAAGGCAGTTGAAAGACAGATTAAATAAAAGCAAGATTTCCTAAACTCTTCTATAAAGCTGTGAGTCATGAATTCTGAATTACCTCAGAGTGGTAAATAAATAATCACTACTAAATACAGATAATGTGTTAAACAGCTAAAGCTAGTAAATCACTAGTGACAGAGAGCCTTAAGGTAAATTCCTCTTACATTGGCACAGCCCTTTCTCAGAATGTTGTGGTTTTATGTCTTCAGAAACATACAATGAATTGTACAATTGGTTACTCAGTGTTAAAATAATTTATAAAATACACAAATCTCCATCACTTGACTGCATTTACATACTGGGTTAGATTTTGCTGAATAATGGATCTCACTGGCAGAGCGAAAGACTTGGTGCACAGACACTGAAGTGGTGGGCACCACAGAAATACGTAGAAAAGACTGATCAAACAATAAGAATCCTCTCCACTATGGAATTTCAAGCTATCAAGCTATCAAGCAAAACCAATCTTGGGTCTCCTGGCCAAAAAAAAAAAAAAATTATATAACACAGACAACACCACGTTTTAGATACATAAATTGTCCAAAACATGGAGAGTAGCTTGATAAGACATGTACAAGATCCTTCATTTTGCATGTAATTGTGGATATTTTTTAACAGGAGTTAAAAGAAAATTGTCAGAATTGGTGTCTCCCAAAGACAATTCATTGTAGGACTGACTAGTTAAAATCACCATTTAAATGTAATCCCAAAAGCAAAATAGGCTGTTGGGTCAACTTCATTTCTTGAACTGATAAAAAACTATGGCTTGTGGTATTTGAGATTGCCAACCCCTTTTATAAATGTTTTTATAGTACAGATTAAATTTAAGAAACCAAATACATAGTTTTTAAATCATGTGCCATAGTGGTATTTCCAGCAGAGTATCTGAAGTATATAAGGGAAAAATCCTGAGCTAAACATTTTGTTCTTATACTTCTTGTACTGTGGAAGTTAATTTGTTCTTTTCTTAGTTTCATCTGAAAGTAATTTTGAATTTTTCAAATGCAATAAAAACACTCTTAGGAAACAATAATAAAAAGTAGAACTATATCCCAAGTTATTCTAAGTTATCCTGCAAATATTATTCAGATCAAGTGAAAAGTTGACTAAAAACACTCCCCAGAATAAGCAGTATTTATCTAGAACTGCAGAAATCTATTGCACATTCTAAATAATCAGATAAAATACTGCTCATGCCACATTGGCACTGACATATTTTTCAGCTCTATAAACTCAATACCAAAACTCTTAAAATGGTGGCATCTCTGAAGAATTCAATCAAATATCCTACATTGAACAGGCTGGCTGCATGTGTTGGGAAAAAAAGAAACCCAAGGAGCTTCCAGATGTTGGTTCGGGTGTCATTTTTGTTTTTAAATATGGGTTTGCAATAGAAGCTTCTACAAGGACTTGCACATAACCATGACTGATGGATGTACTTGTAGGCTGTTCAGTTAGCTCCATCAGCTCACTCAAACATATTTTGAACAGATTATGTACTGCAGTACTTCGTAGACCATACATTAAACAAGAGACTTTGCTCTGAGGCGCTGCTTCCCATATTCCATGGGGAAAAGGAAGCAGGAAAAAACAAAACTCATAGAGTTCGACAGCTACTGAGGCAACACTTGCCATTTACAATATAAGCCCAAATATTTTTGCAACACAACTATATATTAATTTAATAAAATACACAATATAGCTCTTATACACTCAACAATTTGGCTCATATGCACTGAATCTGCAATAAATCAATAAAAATATGTCATTTGATGTAAACACACTGAATCTTCTTACATTTGCACATTTAAATGATCATGTGATTTTTGTGGATGTCTGACATTTTCACTTTCCTGAGCTATTTTAGTGTCCACAAATGAATAAAAAAGTGTTAATAATGTTAATTTATTTTCTGTATTACCCTTAAGGTAACTCCTTTTTTCCCAACTTTATTTCACTTCCTGTTCTTTTTTTTTAACTTATCACTAACTATTTATAGCTTTGTCGGACACTAAAATGCTAAATAGATATTAAAATCTTTTTTTTTTTTTTTCATTTTATCAAGTGAGTTAGTTTATGTGTGTGCAGGACAAGATGGACTATATCATTTTACATTTAACCCTAATATGATATGTAGTGTTTCATTAATGATGAGGATATGTTTTCTTGAATAATGATCTGGAATGGTTCTTTTTTGTTTTATTGTTCTTTTTTTTTTTTTTCCTATTTTGGTATTTGTGGCAGAGAACTTTGTACATAAATGTTTACCACAAATGAATGTTAATGTTTGGCGTCACTTGGACTACTACAAGAACTCTTTATAGGACTTTCAGTAGAAGCCTGTGGTGGCTGCTGGAAATTCACCACAGATCAGCATTATTCAACCCTGTTTTTCTTGGGGTTTATAGGTAAACAGTAAAGTCAGCATCAGCTGTTGAGGACAGTCTTAAAGTATCAGACGTATTTCCATTCCATCTTTCTCACACCTTCCTATCAGATTGTCAAAATGGCACTGTCTTTCCTTCTTTCATTTTGTTCTTGATGTACTCAACTCTGTCCTAATGAAAGTTTGGTCAAAATGAAACCAGTGTTATCTGTCAAAAAGAAAGAGCAGTGAAAAGAACATACTTGTGGGCACTTCAGATGTTCACTAAAAGCCTTAAAGCAGCATTGGTCTTCCTTCATTCTTGTAATTCTGTTACAACCAGGGAATTTATTTATTTACTTTCGATTAGCAGAAGAGGAATGCAACTGCCAGCCTGTCCTTATTTTCCCCCTCACTTTCTGATGGCCACAGGGTCGCTTCCCCGACAGTCCTGCAAGAGCTTGTCTATTTCTCTCACCACTTCCTCGGCATCCACCGACTCCCTGCCCAGATCCCGGGCCGAGCGGTCCAACTGCTCCAGAACAGAGTCCATCTCGCTCGAGTCTCGGCTCACGCGGGAGTGCACGTCTGCAAAGGCCCTGGCCATCTGATCTGATGCAATGAAGGAAGCATCCTTTGACTGTTTACTGGGCGATAGATACTGACTGTCAGTTGACAAGTACTGGCTGCTTGGTTCAGCCAAGGCTCCTGATTTCACTTCACAACCATCCAGTGGTCCTTTTGTTGAGGTGCAAGGCTCAATGCATGTCTTGGTTGGGCTGCTCGATGCTGAGGGAACCTCCTGAAGCAGAGGACTCAGGGCACGTTTGGCTTTTAAGTAAGGTTTAACATTGGCAATGAGAATCGTGTGCTCTCTCTTGTCTTTCCCAAATGTACAAAAAGTCTTTTTCCCAGTGGGATTCACAGTTTCATATGTCTCAGTCTCAACGTTAGCTTCGACTGTGGGTACAAAGAGATTTGTGCGATAATCTGCATTCTCAGCCTGACTGGCTGCAGGGAACTGTGGCATCCAACACCTGTCAGAATGACCAAGCACTCTGCATTCATCTGTGCAGTTAACACATTCTTCTTGTTCTGCAAAACAAAGGAGAAAGAGAAAAACTCTAATTATAAGTGGATTTATTTAGGCTAATGGATAGGCTATGATCATCACGTGATGGGCTTACTTGACATCTGCTTGCTTAATTATGGAGAAAAAGAAGAAGCTATAATTAAAATATTTCAGAAGGTTTGCATAAACCTGTTAGTTGAGACAATAGATTTATTTAACTCTGTTCTCTGCATATTAAAGCATTCACACAGCCCAATGGAAGCATAAAGGGGTCATTAGAGACTCATTCTCAGTGGAATTGAGCTTCATCTGTAAACTAATCTGCTGTAGAAATCTTTTAGGCTTTGTTCTGTAAAACTCATACTAGAAAGAGTGAACAGTACTTAGGCAACTCAAAAGGAATTATAAGGATTAATTTTTCAAATCAAATAACTGAGCAGTGACTGCCTTTCTGGTAATACAAACACTTCATAAAAATCAGCAAGCTGGTTTTTTCTTTTTCTGTCACCTCCATTTCATTTGTAATTGTTATGTTGTGTGACAGTCACAAAATAAAAAGATTTTCTTAAAAAGCCTACTTTTCCTGCTGAGAACAGAGAACTAGAATTTTCCATCAGTATGCATTAAATATAAGCTTGTCAAAAAGTGCATATTGCTATTTTATTAGACAAGAGTACGGATCATATAATCAGTTTTCCCCCTTTTTGTTTTGGTGCAACTAAGTGAAAATGGATTTGCTCAATGCATACAATTTGGAAGAATGACAAATGATGACACACTATTTGAACTGATGATATTTTCAGATAGGATTTCTATATCTGTATTTCTTTCAAGGGGTATAGTTAAATGAGATTCCTTTGCTACACTTAGAGAACCTAGGTTTTGGTACTTCTTGTTCTACAATTCAAAGAAAACTTTCTGTTTTAAAAACCTCGGCTAGTGTGTCATTTGCATTAAATAGGTTACATTTGGGCCAATATTTCCTGTCTTATAATTGTACTCACAACTCTAACCAAGTATCAGGCATAAGAAAAATAATAAATAGAATAAATCCTTTTATCCTCTCTAGGTTTCAGTTAACTATACATTGATCTTTAACTATTAATAACTTTTCTTTCACAAAACAGGCAGATGGGTTCAATACTCTTTTTTTTTGGAGTAATTTAGTATTTTAAAAAATGCATGGAATTCTAGTTAGACAAAAACCCCTGTTGGTATACTTTTAAATATAAGGATGAAACACAAATACAGAGACATGCAGAACAAGCCTTCAGAAAAGCAGAACAAACATGTTGACCCAAAGATGGGGAGAATTTAAGCAATCATCATCTTTCTAAATTAGAAAATAAATTCCTAGTAATCTTATATCACCACCTGATTAATGGATCATTGCACTGCAGAAACCTGAGAAAAGAAACACCAAAGGTGATCTATGGGAATCCAAGAGTGTAAACAGTTTTTCACATTTCTAAAAAGATATGAATAAATAGGACATAAATTAAACCGAAATTGTATTATGTCACAGTGATATTAAACTGGGATAATTTACTCAGAACTGATACTTGTTAATGATACAGTTGTGTGAAAAAGTGTCATTCTGTATATGTGCTCCCTTCCTTGAAGACCTTAAAATCTAAGTCTGGTGTAAATCCTGAAAAAATACCAAAAGCAAGAGAGAATTAAGTACAGGGACAGCAGAACAAAGTGATTGTTGAGGAAAAGGATGTAACATAAAGGCTTTAAATATAAAATTCATAGAGGTGAGTCAGCTTCAGCTGTGTACCTGGCAAAATCATGGAACAGATCTTCCTGGAAGATGTATCAAAACACATAGAAGATGGGGAAGTGATTAGACACAGACAACAAAGCTTCATTGAGGACAGATTGTGTCTGAATCTCGTGGCTTTCTAGGATAGAGTGAATGCATCAGTGGACAAGGCAAAGTCTTTTGTAAGCCCTTTGATATGGTCAAATATTGATACGGCCACAATATTCTCGGTACTAAATTGATGCATTTGATGATGGACTGTCAGATCAATGAAGTAATGGCTGGATGGTCACATGCAAACAGTTGCAGTCAATGGCTCAATGTCCCAGTGGAAACCATAATGAGAGGTGTCCCTCCAGGGTCCACATTTGGACCAACACTATTTATTATCTACTTTATTGAGATAGACTACGGAACTAAGTGCACCCTAGGACCACAATAAGCTGAGTGATGCTTCTGGTTCGCTGGAGGGAAGGGACTGTGACAGGCTTGAGAGGTGGGAGCCATGTGAAGATCATGAAGCTCAACAAGTCCAAGAGTAAGGTCCTGCACCTGGGTTGGAGAAGTCATCAGTATCAATACAGACTGGGGGGTGGACAGATTGAGAGCAGACCCATTGAGAAGGACTGGGGATACTGGTGGATGAAAAGTTGGACATGAAGCAGCAGTGTGTGCTCATAGCCTAGACAGTCAATTGTGTCCTGGGCTGCATAAATTGAAAGAAAGCAGATGGAGATTGTACATGAGGTAGAAGCTCTTTGGGAGTAGTGAGACACTGGAACAGATTTCCCAGAGAAATTGTGGATGTCCCATCGCTGGAAAGTTTCAAAGTCAGGTTGGACAGGACCTTGAGCAACCTGATATGGTGATTGACATTCCTGCCCATGGTAGATACTTCAAGGTCCTTTTTGACCCTGTTGAGGCTTAGGTTTGTTTGCTTTTTCTTTTTCTTCTTACTTATAGAATTTTTCCCCATATGTTGCTAAGGAACTAATTACTGGATACTTATGGGTACTCGGGCAGAACAAAGAGGCCAGAGAAGAGCCTGGCTACACCTTTTGTCTCTCTGGGGATGTCTCTCAAGGGGAGAGGCAACATGAGTTTTTTGGGGCAAATAAAAGACAGAGCTGGAGGCAGTTTCGTCCCTGCTTGACTTTGCTCTTTGGGCACCCGTCGAAGACACAGACAGGCTGTTCGGCAGAATGAACTCCAGTCCTGGGAAAAATTTCCATCGTCTGCTCACATACCTGGGAATTCTGAGCTCCTCGGCCCTCCTGGCTGCTGGAGCGGAGACAGGCCTGGCCCTGCCCCGCCACCGCGACTTTTCCTTCAGCACTGCTCTCTCTGCTCCAGTGAGACCTGCCTTCCCCCCTGCCCTGCCTGGACACTCTGCCGACCCCAGCTGCCAGCCCGTCCCATCACACTCCTCCCAGCTCCGTGCAGCAGCCACTAAGACCACTGTGCTGTCGGGACCAAACTGTCCTGGGTTTTGGCAGGCAAGGTTTTGGGGGTTCTTGGTACTACTGTTTATTTATTAACGCTGCAGTTGGGTTTTTTTGTTGTTTGGTTTGTTATACATACTAGTAAAGAGCTGTTATTTCTTATTCCCCTAACTTTGCCTGAAAAAAGAGCCCCTTTAATTGCCTTTCTTGTCTAAATTATAATAATTTGGAGGGAGGAGATTTGAATTGTACAGACACCTGTCTTTCAAACCAAGACAGACCCCAAACCATTCAATGATTCTATGATCTCCAAGGAAAACTAATCCACACACTGGTATTAGTATCCAATAAAAACTAAAATTATCACGATGAAAAGCAGGAGTAAAATAACTCCAACCTTGGGACTGTAACAAAGTGGCAGAACTGAAAAGATTTTAAGGGAGAAATTTAAGTTTGTTGTGGTTGGTTTTATTTCACTTGAACGAGATGGCATTGGTATGCATAACCGTAGAGACAACATATGTGTGGCAACTGCTTAATGAAATGGGAGCCATACAAATGAAGGACATAGCTGTACACCTCATTCCACCCATTAGTTCACCTCCACTAAAGTTCTCCGTATCTAGTTTTCCAGAGATTCTACGGCATCAAACAGCTGCTGCTTTAAAGCAGCCAAGGGAAACTGCTACTCTCACTCTCACTCTCTTTCTCCTAAAAAAATTCCCCAAACAACCAAACTGCCTCCTCCTCCTCCAAGAAAACTCACCCAGAAACATAAAATTCGACAAAACAAACCAAATATTTTGATATTATTTTAAAAACACCCTCATCTTACTGATCCTTCAGAGTAGATTTGTGGCACGCTCAGGCTCTAACTTTAAAAGTAGACTTACAGAAATAGGAGAAATAGGTGTTTTCTTCAGCAGTTTTCCTAACAATATCTAAAGTTGTTTTTCTCGTATATGGAATTAATGACAATTCTGAAAGTAAAAACTTTCTGGCATTTTTAGTAGTTTACCTAAATAACTAATCAGCTTTCCAACTAACTTTTATGCTGTAAGCTTAACTATCCTTTGTATGGATATTCATAAACAATTTTGTTGCTTTATAACAAAAGACAAAAATACAACTCTACTGCATGTTAGCTACGATAAAATGTTCAGAATTGCACAATCAATGGACCAATACTTTTCTCTGCTCCTCTCTTTTCAATTACTCTATCAAAGCAAGATCCCTCTTTGCTCTTTCCTTTCTCACACAAAAATACATTGCATTCTATTTTATTGTACCACAAGAAGACCATCTCCAAAAGAAAAAGTTTTTCAGGCAGTAGTTCTATGTCATATTATCTTACAATACATTAAATAAATATTCATATATATATATATTAAAAAAAGTGTTATGTACATTGACAACACACATACATTCAAAATATAGAACTAGAAAATTCTATTTTGACACTGATTCTTTTTCTAAAATTCTACTGAACAGTATTTCTTTAAAAAAATAAATACTCCCTGAGCTAAGGCTGAAACGAACAAACTCAGATGAAAAGTAAAGATCAGAGAAGTTCTCAGTCTCTGGAAATAAGTACTGTAAACTTATTCAATAGGTATTCAGTACTGTGCCAAAAAGTATGCTTAGAGATTTTCAACACTCATTAGGTTAATTTACTGCAACCAAGTTATGTTTGAAGGTTTATATTTTTAGCTGTCATACATGTGCATACACATACACTGCTACGAGGAGAGGCCTTATACAGTATTTAGGTTATTCATTACTGCCAACAAAAATACAAAATTCACTGGCAATTTCTAAGTTCAAGAGATATATGTCAAATAGCATATATGTGTTATGTATATATTGCATGCTCTATCTTCTTTCCCCTCCTCATTTCCTGTATTTGTTAAAGCAATTTTTATACTTGCATTCCTACTCACTGTATTGACTAACTTTCCATTTCTGCTCCCTGGACATGGTAGGAGTGATTGAATTAAATATGAAGCAAAAGAAGAACCAAAAATAATCGTGGAATGACCTTGAATTGAAACCCACCTTCATTGCATGAGCTTTGGTGCTCTAGTCCTGAAAATCTCTTTTCTTTTCATTTTACTCTTTTATGTCACATCATAGGGAACGGATTTTGAGTATTGATTATCATACATTATAAGATGCTTGTCTCACCATTAGCCTGTAATTTTGACTGCTACAGTTAGCACACAGTGAGGAAAATCGAACAGGGATTTTTGTACTAGTAGCAGAAACTACAAACACGAAGTGAACTATCACCACCAAGGGCCAAGGTTAGTACATATGAGAAAATAGAATCAATTCAAAGGTAAATATTTAAATATATATATGTAAAATAGGTTATATGCTGTGCTGTACAGCAAGATGTGCTGGTAGAGTGATATGCACCATCAGTCTTTATCTCTGTGCTTGTCTGCCTCCTGTTGAAAATAAACCCTTAACAGTGCATATGTGTACAATAAACAGAAGCAGTCTAGAGGTTTTCCCAACTCTCAGGAGCTTTAAGGGTAAACAGTCAGAAGTGCTTTATGCACTTAGGGGAGAACATACACTAAAATAGAACTGCTAAATTATCAGCCATAGAAAGAGAAGGAAACAAGATAGCTGTAAACAACAGTCGTCTAGATAGGAAACATGTTCTAGATGGAAATTTAAAGATGGCATAGGATGAAAACTGTATTGGCAACATATAAAATGTAATGCAAGGTATGTATTTTGGTGCAGCAGAAGACTTATAGTACGTATTTTATTCTATTATCAGTGGAGTTATATTTAACATGTGCCTTCCACAGCAAGCTAAAAGAAAAAGATTCTTTTATTGTGGTATCTACAATTTCCTACACTTTCTTTATAAATATTGTGAACAGAATTAATTATGGGTACTGATTTCACTCTAAATATATTGGACTATGAAGTTAATTAATTAATGCTTTAGATAGCTGGCTCCTTTCAATGGCTAAAACAGATATCTTATTTTGACTCACTAATTATATGAAATTTGCATAATGATAACAAAGAAGAAGCTCAAGAATTATTATTTTTTTAAACAGCGACTTAGTGGAAAAATCAAATCAGTAAATACAATGTTTTCTGCAAATAAATTGGTCCCCAAATATTTAAATTAAACATATATACAAAGCAGAAAAACAAATGTAAGGTAAACATCAGCATGCAAACATCTCCAAGAAATATTTTATGCACTATACTTATGAAGAGCACTATAGTCTGTATTGAAGTACTCCATAGAATTTAATACTAAATGTCAAGATTCCCATAGATGGGAAATGAGACTATAAATATATGTATTTACTCATAAACATATATGCTTTATATATATTTATGTAAATAAATGGATCTCTGTATATTTAAAGTCTGATTACCCCTATACATAGGCCTGGATATATAAATAGGCATAGACTTAGACCAGCAGCTACATCTATGCCATCCTATTCTTCACAAAACCTGTAAATTATTTTATCAAATTTTATTTGCTGTTAAACAAGGCAGACAGAGTTGAGATCATTATAATTTATAAGATTTGAACTGATAGTCATTTAAGTGCATTCTTTCCTAAGAACTTCTTACTCACAAAATATTTAAAAATGTAGCTTTTTATTGTCATTTTTTTAATTGATAAAGACTAAATAAGAATATGGCTAGATATGTACATGATAAGTACTAAATATTTTAAAACACCAGTAGCTGTTATTTTTAATTTTCCTAGGAAAGCCTATCTTTCAGATATCCTTTTTTTGCTTTCAACAGGGGATGTCTAGCTTTTACTGTTGCATAAACACCTTCCTCTAACTGACTATTTTTTAAATTCCTTTCTATAAATGCAGAACATAAAAATAAGCCTTGTCAGAGATTCTTCGTAGGTTGATTCTGTTGACTGGAATTACTATCCACTAACAGGCCCCCATAAAAACTAAACTAGAGGACTCACTTCAAAATATATGCAACCGTTTTGAAAGCATGCAGTTTCACAATACCTTCACTCTTGAAATGCTCTATTCTTCATTGCATTACAGAGAATAGTAATGCACATCTTTGATGACCCTCTTTTCACACCACAAAGATCTGTCCATGAATGCATACATAGAGTTCACACTGACTTGTTTAGGAGGTCAAGTCCATTCATCCTTGATGATGTGAATTTGTGTTCATTATCGAATAGATTTCAATTTAGAATTTACCCAGCGATGGAACAAAATGTAAAATTCTCTGCAGCTTATATTTCTCTGGTCTAAAGACAAGCACAGTATTGTTTACTCTGAGGGTGGTGAGGCACTGGAACAGGTTGTCCCATTCCTGGAAATGTCCAAGGTCAGGCTGGTTGGAGCTTTGAGCAACCTGGTTTAGTGGAAGCCCTATGACAGGGCAGTTGCAGCTAGATGATCTTTAAGATCCCTTCCAACAGAAACCATTCTATGATTTTATTTTAAAAACCTCCACCAACACCAGTACTTGTTTTAGACTAATAAAATAATGTTATGCTTCATATTTTAAATGCCTTAAATAGATATGAAAGATCTGTGTTTTCTGTACATATGTGTAAGCAGATGGACAATAAATGCCACATAATATCTAACAGAGAATGTAATTAACTCTGCTTTTCAGAACTTCAGTAATTCCTAAAATATGACCAGAAAACCTCACAGAATTTACATGAAATGACAGATTCTTTTTTTTTTCCCCCTTTATTTTTTTAAATTTGAAACAGGCAATTGCCTTTACTAAAGAACAGGAAAGGATATAAGTAGATATTTATTACAGGAGACAAATAATGTGTGCTTTGGCATGTCCTAAACACCGGGTCTATATGACATTTCTATTGAGAACAATCAGCTAAAGCACTACCTCTGTGGTTGGATTTCTGTTTAATTACAATTGATTTTGACATAAATGAGCAGAGATAAACAAATACTTCTATACTTCTCTTGCTGTTATTAAACAGAGCTGTCTCCTATCTGAGTATTTATATTGGCTTGTCTGTTTAAAGGCTCCTTTCAGTCAGGCAGAACAATTATGTGGCTCAGATTAGCAAAATGACTGGCAGTAACGTGAGAGTGGACTGCCACATTTTTAAACCTCTTGGATCTCATGTTTTTCTCCTGATATTACAAATACAAGTTTCTGAGGTCTATAAACCTTACACAGTTTCCCACAGGTGGTGTAGGGCTTTTGTTTAGTTGATTTTGTTTGCTTTTTTTCTGGACACAGGATAAAGACAATATATATATTTTATATGGTTGTGACTCAAAACACTTCAAAAGCCATAAAAACATGATAACCTATGGATTTAATTGTAGTTCACATTTGTCCCAGACAATAAATGTTGGAGAAATATTTCAGGATTACAGGGAGCACTATGGAAAATTTAAAATATTTCTTACAGAAGTATGCTTACAATTTAATGACAATCACATGTTAAAAAAAAAAAATAAGAGAAAGAAAATATTTGTGTTACCTGAAAATTTTCCATCCTCACAACGGGCTGGTCCACAGATCCCAACAATGGGTCGTTGGCCTCTGCCTTGCTGTTCTGGAGGCAAATCAGACCTGTGAGTCACAGACAGGGATAGGCTCTGCTTCCAAAATTCACAATAATGTCAAAACTTCTGCAGCAGAAAACCAGCTTCCACCTGTGGCCCAGACACAGCTCATAGCCCTTGAAAAATTTTCACTGTTTTTCTCAATGATACAAACACACAATTCTATAGTTGGCAGTGAACTGAAAATGTCTAACTAGTAAAAACTATGTCTCATTTCTTCCTAAGAGAGGAGAATGAAGAAAATGGACACCCAGTCTTGATTTCCAGCGTTTCCCTATAAGTTGTCTGGCTCTGAATCTAATTTACAGTGAAAAGACCATACAACATTCATGAAACAGCCATTTTGGTCTCTTCCCCATCCCACATAAGAAAGTGTTCCTAGCCCAAGTCTGCAGGTAGCAAATATAAAAAAGGCTAGCTGTGCCAGCCCTGCACTTAGCTGAGAAGATACTGGGAAACTTTAGCAATATGACACATTGATAGTTTTAAACTGTAAATCTTTGTTGTAGAGCCCCAAGCTACCTCCTGAGAAAGAAGGAAAACTAAACTGCAATAATTAACAGAAGAGAACGGCCTCATGGATCTTTTAGAAAGAACATTTTTAATATAGCACATTTTCACTCTTGATCAAGGCAGTGCCAAAGATATTGCAGGGGGATTGTTTCAGCACTGTCCTCTACAAAAGCAATGACTCTTAAATCTGAAACCTAACTGAATTTGTGTAATAATTTGCACAATTTGCATGATATTCACATTCTTTTTACTAACTTTATTGTGAGCTAGTCATAATTATAGTACCAATGATTTCCATATCTAATTTGCAGCATTTAGTAAATGCTGCATATTGTAGTGTGGCAATACTTCTAATCTAGTAATTCACCAGGACCATTGTGAGCCTGCCTATATAAATATTAACAGATTGTATAGTTAGAGACAAGAGGTAACAAGTGATTATGACAAACAAAAGCAATGAATGGGAAGAAAAGACAACATTAATGAAAATATAATCATGCTGTTGACATTTCCTAAAAATACCAATATAAAAGCTCCATAATTTAAAGGAGCTGTCTCCATCTGTCAGACCATCAAGCCACCAGCAACGAGCTAGATGTTATACCACTGAACCTTCCTTACCAGTTGCCAATTATCTCAGGGTACAAATCTTTAATTAGAAGGTACCACGCTTTTCGCTTTGCAAGCTTGCCTCAAATTTGGACGTGACAACTTGTTTACAGATATTGACTGAGAAGGGTGCCACTGAGGAGAGAGACATGACAGGTTTCTGAAGAAATCTCTATGTCCTTTTCATGGTTCTGTTTACACCCTGACTGTAGGTAGGGTCTGTTGAATGGAAGTCTGTCAGCCTCTGTGTAAGAGCCTGTTTTTTTCCAAAACAAAATCAATGCAGTAACACTCTTCAAATAATACCTGTTTTCCTTTGCAAAATCTCATAAAAATAATTTCAAAGGCTGCATGGATGTTGAACCATTCAAAATCTGGCCAGTTTGGTGAAAGAGAGCATTTTCCTCCACATTTCTGCCAGTATGCCTTAGATTTACATTCAAAATCTCCTTTAACAGCTATAATGAGACCATCAATCACATGTTATGATAGATGGAAAACCCTACTGGGTATCATCCTCTGCTTCAAAAAGTTGATGTCGTAAGCAAGTCACATACTTTGGACTTCATGGAAGGTTTACAATGCATCTGACGGAATAGGAGGAAGAACACTTTTCATGATGTTACTCTCAGAAAAAACTTTAGGCTGTCTAGACATCTTGAGGAGCTCTCACTTGGACATAGAGATGCAGAAATATCTTCTTATAAAAGAAAGAAATTTTTAAGAGTTTCATGTAGAGTCTTTCCCATTCTAAGTAACATATTTATTGTCATATGATTAGAGGGTCCCTTAGACTATTATTTAGGAGATTGCTGGTATGTTGTTACCACCTTCAAAAGAGATTTGCAGAATGGGATTACCCTTGTGTCACTTTATGAAGAACCACATTCTCTTAGCAATTTAAGTTTCATAATGCTATCCTCCTTAACTTTCTTCCTGGATAGTGCTCCAATTAGATCAATCAAAAAGGATAATTAACTATGTATTTTTCAAATCTGGCTCTCTAAATATAACCAGTTTGGCAAAGAGAATTATACATGTAAACAGATTCAATACCCCATCTTCAGATTCTCCACGAACAGTGGATTAATTTCTGAAAGACACTTACTAAAGATACCTACAGAATATTCATATCTTCCTTTTCCCAGCTCTTTCATCAAAAACTCTAAGTTACAGATTGCCTTCTTATATTTCAAGGATTGAGGAGATTATAGATATTAACACCACTAATACAGAAAAATCTCTCCTACTAGTTACTATTATGTGCAGCAGTTCAGCTGCTCAACTGAGACTCACCTTTTTACTTGTCATCTTTTCATTTGTTATAGCTTCAATTTCTGAACTGATTTCAGAATGGTTTGATGTGAAAAAAGATAGCTTTAAGAAAAATTCTCAATTTGAGGAACTATTTCTGAAGATGTTATCATTATGCTTTCTTTGTTTTCAATGATATCTTCCCTCTTTTAGTCTGGTAGCTATTGGAAGCTATTTTTCTGGTGTCTAGAAACATCTAATCTGAGCCATGTTCGTATAAAAGAAGAGTTTTATTTTAGTCTTGGAGATAGACTTAAAAGCTAATTACAAATATCACCGCCAAGTAAGATGCAGTAAGGGTAATTTCTGTTAGCTGTGCCCTCAGCTTACTCATCTGAAACCCTACAGAGGAAATCAGCAGTGAGGCATTAGATAAGTTAAACACTGCTCTGGTAAAGCAAGTAAAAGATGCAGCTGCTAAATTTAAAGCTGCAGAAGCATTTAGAATAAACCAGTTAACATCAATCTATTGATATCCTTTAAGAAAATCTTTACTCTGCAAAAATGATGAGGATACTACACCCCTAGAAATGGAAAAACATGCTATAAAATGCAGTAAAACCTATTCTAGCTATGTATCATTGTCAACTTTCTCAGGGTATTTAAAGTAATCTTTTAACTTATGGGAACTTATCACTATGATATTTACTTGTTTTAGAGTTTCATATATGTTTTACAACATGACTTGATTTTAATGGGTCCCTCTCCTCCTAGGCCTTTTTTTTTTTTTAATTAGG
>VWYP01002610.1:349407-363187 GCA_013400435.1 Pycnonotus jocosus | reverse complement strand
CCTTCCCTGCCCCTCCCTTCCCTTCCCTTCCCTTCCACCACTGAGTGTTTGCTGCTGTTTTGTGGCCTTTGCACAAATGCACATGGATACATACACTTTAATCTGAAATCACATTATCACCCAGTTTTCATTTATTGCTAGACCCTTTGTGCAGTCTGTGTGTGTCCTGGAATGAGGAGGGGGACTGGGGTGCAGTGGGTTGGGCTTGTGTGAGCCCAGAGCCACAGGGCTGCCTTCATCCCATGCACAAGGAAACCCCAAACATGCAGAGCCCCACACCCTGGTCCTCTGGTGAGTTTTCTGGAAATTCAGAAGCACAACATCTAATCCATTTCTGAATTGTAAAAATAAGCCCTTTGACACTGACCACTCAGGATCAGTTTGGCTACCAGTGGGAGAATCTGGCAGCCAAGGAGGACAGGCAAGATTTATTGTCACAGAGCACATGGAGGTAACCATTCTACAAGTAGCTTTTAAACCAAGACAAATCGCTTAATCTGAAGACACTTTTTTCTTTTTTTTTTCTTTTTTTTAAATTTATTTTTATTTTTATTTTTTTAGCAAAGATATTGTCTAATCACCTGAAACTGATGATTTAAAAAACAAAGAAGAACAAAAAAAGGATCTGAAACTGCTCAGGCTATTTTCAGTTGCCAAGATGAATGAAACGTAAAAAAAAAAAATTAAATGGGCTGCAACTTTTGAATTCTAAAAACTACCAATCTGAAAACATGAAAATCCAAGCAGGTGCTGTCAGCTGCAAGCACTGACAAGGCAGGCTCCTCTGCTGGCAAGTAGTGGAAGATTTCAGCAGGCACACATGGAACGACTCAAACCTGCTCATCTGCAGGGCTCTTTAATTATCAGGGGAGGCCTGAGACGCGTTAATGCTTTGCTGTTGCTCCTTATTCCTGGTTCCCAAGGCTGGAGGCTGCTGATGGAGCTGCTAACAGGGCAGATCAGACCCGCAACCCTGCCACAGAAGGGTGCAGCAGAGAGCAGCAGCAAAGGAGTTGATGCATCAAGGGAGAGGAGGCGGTGCAGCTCAGCCTTGTGCTCCCACCCACAGCCCCATCCACACATTCTTCCAGCCCCTCCCTTGTCCTGGGACTTCTCCTCTCATTTTACCTCGCCATGAGGCAGGCAGAGATGATCGGGGCACTTGGGACTGTGCGGACAGACAGCCTCACCAGTGTAATAAAACCTCGAGATTTCTACTCTCCAGAACCACTGCCCCATCCCACAGCCCCCCAGTTCAAGAGAGGAAGCTGTGCACAGTAATTCACAAACAAATCTGAGCTGCCCATTTCGAAATCCACTTTTAGCGTGCAATGCCAGTGTGGGATATGCATGGGTGGGTGGAGGATGGAGGGCAGGAGCTGTGAGTGCACATCACTGGTGGCTGAGCCAGCTTGTGGTGCCACCCATGGCAAGAAGGAGCTTGCAAGGGCAGCACTCACCCACCCCATGCAGGAGGAGACAGCCAGGCCCGGGGTCTCCACTGGGCAGCAGCACCAGGACCCAGCAAAGCCCCTTGCAGCGCAAAGCCCATGCTAATCAGAGCCCGGAGGCCCCAAAGGTCATGGACCTGAGGGCTGAGGAGATTTCCAACCTGCTGCACTTGTATTTGGGGCACCTCCTGCCTTTGTCAGTGACTGTGACCATCAGCTGCTCCCAGGGCCATGTCCCCATCCCTGCCTAAGGCCAGGGGTGTGATGGGACACAGTCACACTGACACTGGTACACAAAACAGGAGTAGGCTGAACAGAAAGGGCAAAAGCACCTTCTCACCCACAGATATGGATTTCTGCTCAGGGGCCAGCAGTAATTCTCTGGCTGAAGCAGAAAACCCTTCCCAGAGCCCTTTCCCTCTGTTCTTTTGCTCACAGCAATTTGGGTTGGTGCTGATCAAGTTCATTATCTTTAAGTTACCTATCAAGCAGTTGCAGTGCAGGATCCTAAGCACTGTGACCATGTCTGACTGCCCCGGGGGTGCCTGTAAGAGCCTGGATGTGCTGACAGCTCTAATGCTTCCTGCCCTGGTGACCATACAGACACATAAACACAGCAATGGGGCTTCCAGAGGCTTTGCTGAAGTTTATTAGTTTTTATAACGGTCATGAAAATAATTGGATCTCAGGCACACACCAGCAATTTGGTACAAAGGAGAAAAAAAATGAGGCCAGAGGAGGTGTAAATCAGGAGTAACTTCAGGGCTGCTGGTGTGAGCAGAGTGAGGTGAGGCAGGGAGGCAGAGTACAGCAGGGATGTGGTGGGGTTTGCAGAGATCCTGGGGTCCATCTGTGATGCAATCAGTTACCTGGCCCATCTCAGTGAGGAAGGGTGATGCTGGAATGCTGGGGCCGGGTGCTGCACCCAGGAGCCTCCACTCACACCTTGCAGGTGTCACAGCACTGTGTGTGATGTGGATTAGGTCCTTGCAGGCACTATGGGCACTGCCTTATGGCCATGGGCACTGGCAGCCCCTGCCCCACTGTCTGCCCAGCTCTCATAGACACCCACGAGCTGCTGCCAAGCCCAGGCCTGCCTCTCTCTGCCAGCTGGGACCCTCTCACCTTGCTCAGCACCCATCCCCATCCTCCCCCAGGGCCAGCAATGTTGATGGCAGCTCCTCTCCTTGCCAGCTTTTCCTGCAGGATTTTCCCTCTGAAGCACTGATAGCATCACCCTTTCCATTTTGAGGCTGGGGAAACTGAGGCCCTGAGGAGCACCCTCAAGCAAGCGAGCAGCCAGAAGAGCCTGCAGGCTCTGGGGCTTGTCCTGTGTGCTGGCATAAGGGGTTTTCCCAACACCATTCCCTGCTGTGAGCCCTTCTGCCAGGCCTGCTCTGGGAGGAACAGGGCAGAGGTTGGGGTGGGCTGAGCCCAGGCAGGGGCTCAGGGTGCTGCTGGGATGGGCTGAGCCATGCCACGAGCAGTGCAAGCAGCAGCTGACCGTGAGCTTTCAACCACAAAGCCACCGATCCTCTTCCTCCGGCTCCATCCATGCACACATGCTCTCCATGCCAGCTCCATCCCAACAAAGCACTCCCTGTTCCTGCTCCGTTCCCAGCTCCTCCCCTAAGCCCCATCCCGGCCAGTGCTGGATTTATGAATGAGTGCCCTGCTCTGGTGACAGCAGGCCCTGCCAGCCTGGGGTGTCTCACTCCAGGGAGGAGGCACAGCGGGATTTCCCTGACACCAGGAGCAGCACAGGATGGGGATGGCAGAGCTTTGGGGTGCACTGCCTGCACCCCGCAGAGGGCAGACTGCCATGCCCCCCTCCCAGCCTCAGCCTGGCCCTGTGCCCACCTGTTGGGAACTATTTTGGATTACAACCCGTGAGCTGCCTGTGCCAGGTTGCCAGCTGGCACCACTGCATGGGAAACAGCTCCTGCGTCCTCACGTCCTGGCACAGCAGCACGGGCTGTGCTGGTGCTGCCTCTCTCTGCTACACTGGGCTGCAAACTTCAGCCCTCCCAGGGCTTTCCTGGGAGAGAGGCATCCCCACTACAGTGCTGGGACCTCGAGCAGGCAATGCAAGCAGCTGGCCTGCAGCCCCTCTGCATGGCCACGCTCAGAGCTTTGTGTTTCTACCAGCACGGATGAAGGATGGCTGATTTCAATGCGCTCCATGCAAAATGAAGACACGGAGCTGGCAAAGCTCTCGGCAGCATCACAGGCTCGAGGCACAGCGTGTAAACCTGACAGTGACAGCTTGTTCGCTTGCCCAACACCTCGTGTGCCCAAGAGCTCTGCCTGCACTCCTGGGAAAATCCTTCCAGCAGCTCTCTGAGCCAGGTCAGGGCTCATCAGGATCCTGTCACTCAGACACTCAGCTCTCTTACATCTCAAACATTTTCTGCTGGTGTTGATGCTCAGCACCCACAGCTTCCCAGGAGCCAGGATTTCACCCTCTGCTTCCAGACCACACTGGAATTGAGTAGCTGCTCTGGTGTCATGTGTCCTCTCCCCTCTGCATGTGTGGCTTGGGACCCTTCCTGGAGCTCTGTGAACCATAACAAACCTTTCTTGCTGCTTTCAGAGTGGCTTTGGCTCAGCGTTGTGCCAGCAGCTGGCCCAGTGCACTTGCATTTATTTCTTCTGCCTCTTGATTGCTCTAAGTATGATCATCAAAAAACAGTTCCCAGCACTACAGGGGCTGTGATCTTCATGGGCAGAATGAATGGAAATTGCTGCTCTGTGGCATTTCATGGCTGCACAGCCCCACCTCTGACTTTCTTCCTTCTGCAGCATCTGGAAGGTCTTGAAAAAGAAAAGGAGGGCAGCAGCAACCAGAGCTGAGGCCCAGCTTGGAGGCGAGAAAGCAGCTGGTCCCCCCTGGGTGGGTTCTCACTTGGTACCTGGAAACAGACAGCAGTGGCATCTCCTCTCCAGAACTTTTCTTGCTCCTCCTATCTCCACAACGTCCCTACTGGCTGCTCCCCTCGGAGCCACAGAGTCTGGCTGCACCAGCTGCAATGGGCTGTGGAGCCTCTCCTGTGTGCCTGGAGGGAAATATGTGCCCCAGCCCACAGCAGCAGGAACTCAGGGAGACCAAGAGCTGGACAGAACCACTACTGCTGTCTTCCCACTCCAGCTCCAGGCTCTGAAGTGACACTTTCCCATGGGTTCCTTGTTACTTTTATTTATTTATTAAGGCTTTTTCACATCCACGTGGCTGGGCTGTGATACGAGCTGTGCTTTGCTTTGCCACCAGGCTGCTTTCCTACAAACACACCGCTTACACCAACCCTACAGAAAGGTATTTAAGCCTATATTTCAAACCACCTACTTAGAGCTGGCTAAGCCTCTCCTTATAATTACATCTGCACACCCCTACTTTATTACCTGGAGTTAATACTCACATATCTCCATGATGAATTCAGAGGTGCACTACCCTGATAAAAGCCTTAGGAAGTCATCTGCTGTCTGTGCCACAGCCTGCTGCCAGAAGGTCTTGGGGCTGCATGCAAGAAACCCTCAGAAACACCAAGAAAAGCTCCCTGTCTTGAGAAGGGCTGATCCTGCTGCCAGCTGCCTGTGTGTGTGCCCAGACCAGCTCTACCCCCTTTTCTGAGCAGACACCAGGGGCTGCTTGCACAGAGCTCAGTTGTTCTGGAAATAGTAGCAAATGATAAGCATCCTCATCAGCATCAGACAGAGGCCTTAGGTTAGGTTAAATACCATTTTAGATAGCTGGTTATCCACATCTCTGAGCTGTCTCCACAGCATCTGAGCTCTCTAAAGCAGTGATGATTTTTGCCCCTCTCTCTCTATTGACACAAATTTTGAGTGACATAGATGGTACAGACCAAGGACTCAATCTGCTGGACAATCCTTTTTCTAGTTATGGTTTGTGTGTTTTGGGTTTTTTCCATCTTGGCCAACCAGACATGGACATGTTGTTGAACAGGGTTTAGAGGTTACTACCATAAAAAGGTTTATCCCCACCACCTTGACACAGGGGGTGATTGCAACTTCCCTTCTCACCACTTACCTGCCCCATTTCATTTTCTGGCTTCATCAAGAAAAAAAAAAAAATCTGTATTAAAGGAAAAACGTTGTTGTTGTTGTTGCCATCATTATTATTGTTGTTGTTATTATTATGAACCCAGCGGTTTGTTTCTCTGACCCAAAGATGTAATTCACTCACAGTCTAAGCTTCCCTTAGCATGGAGAACTGCTCACATAAGGTCTAATCACTGATCTAATTAAACTGATTTGCTGCTGTGTTAAATCAGTGCAGCTATATGGAGCAGATCAGGTCTATGTTTCTATTCCACCTCATCTTAATAAATTATAATAAAAAGCACCTTCAAGGCACCAGTGCGAAGAATTTAAAGAGAAAGTTACATTTATTATTTTAAGTCTAGTCTCATTATTTCTAGGATAGGGATTGTTGAAAGGAGGTATGAAATCCTTTGCCTTGACAATATTCATCTCACATTTTCTCAAGAGCTCTACAGGACATGGAAATATTTCTTAATGTTCCAGAAGGGTTTATATAGTTTAAAAATCTAAATTCTAATGAAGATAAAAACCCTCTTTTAAAAAGAAAGGGAAAAAAGGCATGCCAAAAACCTGATTATTTTAAAAATCAGTTTCATCATTATTTTCATTCATTATTTGAGATTTATTATTGTTTCCTTATGAAGTAGCTTCATTACTTCCTCCTTGACAAAATTACATTAAAGTAGTTATTTCCACTTGAGGTTTTGGTGGATTTCCTGATCAAGGGTTCATGCTTTGGCTTTTGTAGCTCTGTTACAATACTAACATTTCAAGTTATTTCAGGAAAGATTTATGTTCTAGCAAAAACCATGACAAAAATATTTAAAGCCAGTGATATGGACATTTTTAAGCAGGGCTATCTAATGTACAGATTTGATCATTTTCACAGCCAGCAGCCTTAGCCTGACAGCAGGACAGCCCTGGGCTTAGACGAAAACATTATCCAAAACCTCTCCAGCCCATTATAATGCTGCCTGTGGACATTGCATGCAGCTGTGACATGGAATTCATGGTTAGCACCCAGGGTGCAGGTGGTGCTGGTCGTGGGTTTGCTCTGTGGGGTGAATTGTGGTGATCCTGCCCTCAATGAACAGCCCTGACACGTTCTGCACTTGCCTCTGCCAATGGTTCACCACATCCTGATATTAATCCAAGGATTTGCACCCAGGCTGAACACAGGCATGGTTTGACGGCCTGGGAGGGGATGCTAAGAGCTAACCCACTCCAGGGAGAGGAGAGACCTTAACAGACCCCACCTTGAGCTACAGCTGCCCAGTAGTGGCAATATTAATCAGGCTGATCAGCTCAGACCTGAAAATGCCACCACCACGTTGGATTGTTCTCTCCTGATCAGCAGAGGATCCCACACCTGTATTTCTCACCCTCACCTGCACAGCAGTGAAGAACCACGAGCCTCATCTGCCAGAAGATGAGTTGAAGCACAGAGAGCCCAAAAGGAAGGTAACCTACAACAGACCCTCCTTAGAGTAGGGGGGTTGCAGCCCCAAAAGCAGGGCTGGTCTCCATCTCACCTTTATCAAGCATCAGCTCACAAAAGACCTTCTGGTTTATTTTCTTTTTGTGCCTAGAGGGGACCAGGTCTATCCTGAGCCTGGGAAGAGCCGCAGAAGAGAGCTGAGGACCTCAGGAAGAGCTGGCTGTCCAAGGACTGTGATGGAAGGGGTGCAGGATGGGATCCCCCGGACAGCTGGGTGCACCAAGCAGGACACAGCACTCCTGGGGCCATCCCTGGCTGAGAAAGCAGCAGTTTAGTGAGCACAGACACCAAGAGAAAGCTGTTCCAGAGCAGGAACGGAGCAGCCCCTGCAGCCTTGCGAGCACAGAGCTCTCCTTCCCACTGAGAAGTACCCGCAGATTGTATGGGGCCACCAAAGCTAATAAAGCCATTATGGGGTCACATGTCACCTCCTGACTAAGGTGTGAGCAATTCACACCTCATTCGAGCTTTGGGTTGGAATGCACCCACGTCTGGCCAGACTCTTCTCCAGCCTGGAGAGCAAGCCAACTTAAGGTTGGTTCCCCACATTTTGGGGGCTCCCTTCCACTGAGTTTTCCAGGCTAGGCTGAGCCTAGGCTGTCTCAAAGCCCTCCAGCTAAAAGCAGATTTTTGGCATGAGACAGGAGGGCGATGGCACACTGGCACGTCACAGGGAAATTGTGCCAAGAGTCTCTGCTGAATTTTCAGTGCTTGTCACTGACTTGAGCAAAGTCTTTAAAGGCTCCTTTTCTAAAGTGTTCTCGAGTTCAGCAGGGCCAGTCTCTGGGATACGTCTGGGCTGGCACTTGGAGTGACGAGTATCAGAGCTCCCGTGGATTTTGGACGGGTTTAGGCTGCTTGGATCTCCTGGAGCTGGGCCCAGCATTCTCCACGTGGCGCAAGTCCAGAAATGGAAACACTCCAAGTGAGCAGTTTCTTTCCCAAAATGGGGATTCTTCTCTCCTTTGGATGGAAAACAGTAGAGACAGGGAAATATTATCTCATTGTACTGTGAAGGAGAGCCATTTATTAACTGTGGGTACCAAATTTAACTCTGGGTATTTTTTAATAGCAGTTCTGATGTGAATAGAAATGCTTGGACACTTTCCTCGCAATGTCAGGAATCTGCATCACAGAATTATGTCACATTGTGAGAAACAGCCACTGAAATCAACTACAGGCAATAAAAGTGAAACCAGCAAGCCTAAATTCATGAGAAATTCATTCCAGGGGCACAGATTATATGAAATGGCTCCTTATCTCAGCTATATTTGCAACATGTGAATGCTCTAAAAGAGCCATCCTATTGCCTCCCACGCCTGCCACGTTATGCAAGGGTGGCTTTTCTCACGTGCTCCGGGGCTCCCAAAGCGCCCACGCTTTGCTGCCGGGAGCCCCGGGCGTGGGGTAATCTCCAAACACTGGGCACTGACTGTGCTGAAGGAGGTCAGGCTGAAGCAAGGTGTTGTTTACAGGCTTCTCGTTGTTTTCTCAAGCAGGAGAGTCGCTTTTATTTGCTGGAAGCAGGAAGGCAATGAGGCACAGAGGGATCTGTGTGCCTGACTGCATTTGGTGTTACACACTGGCCACGCAGCAGCCACAAACCACCGCGGCAGATGTGTATGTGCTCGGGAATGTTAGCTGAAAATCCAGGTACGTGCTCTTTGCATTATGATCCCAATGTTCTCCTTTCCATTACACCATCCTCTCTGCCGCTGCTGGCTCCCTTAATCAAGGCAAATGAGGACATAATAAAGTTCAAATGATATCAGCTATTGTTTTCTAACTGGTAATTTCCCAGGACTTCTGCAAGCTTCTCCCATCCCAAGTGAAACTCAGTAATTAAGACTGACCTTTGAAAGCTCCCACTTACAATCGTATTTGCTGGTTCTGTTTAATTTGCTCCCTTGCCTTACATATAAAACTGTGAATAATTGCTGCAGTTTATTAAAGTGCATTTCTTTCAGAGCACTGAGATCATTTCATTTCAATGCATCCGACAGTACATAATAAGTATGAGTGTTTTGAGCAGGTCATGCTAATGAAAAATGAGTGGGGAGTCGTGTATCTGACTGTTCCTATTTTGTACCAGTGTCACTTGGTTCTAGAGACAGCAGGTTTACAGGATGACGCCAGTTGGGAATCCTGCACATCAGGCAGGTCTCTGGCTGTGAAAAAAAAATGTACAGTAGTGATAGAAATATCCAAACCATAGCTCTTACAAATGAGCTGAGACTAAAAAAAAAAATCATTGCAGGCCTTTAAAAATTAGATTTTGGGGTTTAAATGTGTTTTGTAACTGGTTCTTTGTTGCCTCTTCACAAGCAAAATGCACTTGTTCCATAATCAGATGGAGGGGGTTTGTTGCATTTTTTTTTTCCTAAAACATAAATAGTAGAAACTGGCTGCTGCCTCTGACAAAAGTAGAGATTTTTACAAAATTATATAAAGGAAAATCAAACAAGTGAACTTGGATCTGTGGGACTACTAATAAAATTGAATGAGTTGGCAGTGTTGTGCTCTTCCTTCTGCACTCCAAAATAAGCTCTAAGGCCTAAACTTTCTAGATTGTAATCAAAAATACCAAGATATTAACATATTTAATTACCAGTTTTCTCTATCAAACTTGAAATGCATCATATAACCAAGTTAAATCTAAAAGAGAATTAACTGAAGGAACACAATGTAGATGGCTTCACCTGGGGCTAAGAGAAAAGCTTGGAAGGAGGGCTAAGGAGGGTTTAGGGGTTTGCATGGTGATGTTTCTTGTCTTGTGTTGGTCTGCGTACAAGAGTGGGGACTCAGGCTGGAGCACGGTGTAGGATCCCATCCTGATACAGGACCGCAAAGCTGGCCAGGAAAACAGCACCCACCTCCCTCTCCCAAAACATGCACCCTGAGCACAGCATGAGGCCCCCAGATCACCAGATAAATCAAATCTCACAATTCACCAGGATCAAGAACTGGAGGCCTTTGTACTGGTTTTGTACCCTGGATGATTTATGATTTAATTTAAACACATAGTTTCCAGCTGTTTCTTTTTGCAAGGCAATCACCTAGGCTACATTAACCCGATGGTGATGTACTGGTCCCAGGGAGCCCTGGAGGGAGACCACAGCACTCAGAGGTGTGAACTTCCCCCATTTATCTTGATGGAGTGTGCACAGCCTCGCCAGCGAAGCAGGTCCAAGCACGTTAACCCCTTCACTGCCAGCCTCCACCGTAGGAAGGGCTGGTTAGGATCAGAATCTCCTGAGCTGGAAGGGATGCACAAGCATCACCGAGTCCAGCTTCCATGTAGGACAACTCCAAGAATCCCATGTGCTTGCGAGCTTTGTCCAAATGCTTCTCTAACTCTGGCAAGCTTGGGTGCACAACCACTTCCCTGGGTTGTACAGTGGTGTGTCCTGTACGAGCCTTCCTCTTCTTTGGCAGAGCCTCCCGTGTCCCAAGGG
Source organism: Pycnonotus jocosus (assembly GCA_013400435.1). Lineage (NCBI taxonomy): Eukaryota > Metazoa > Chordata > Aves > Passeriformes > Pycnonotidae > Pycnonotus > Pycnonotus jocosus. Next base: position 352,721 of record VWYP01002610.1, on the reverse strand, counting down.
ATGCCAGCTTGGAAGGGGGTGAGGTAGGTTCAGCCTCCTGGACGGTGGTGCTGCAGGTTATAGGTTTGCAGATCAGAAGGTTTTTTATCGTACAGCTTGTTGCAACAGATGGGACACACAGGTGTTACGGTTTAATGTGTTTTGAACAAGCTGTATATTTCCCTGCCTCTTGGGTTCTGACAGCAGAACAGGGGCTCCTTGCAGGCTCCAGGATAACCCTATGGGACACTGGGGACAAAGCGGATCACACGGAATGGCTGGGTTTGGGAGGCGCCTCTGGAGAGCACCCAGTCCAGCCTCCTGCTAAAGCAGGCTCACCCACAGCAGGTTGCACAGGTTTGTGTCCAGGTGGGTTTCCCATAGCTCCAGAGAAGGAGGCTCTGTGCGGCAGATGGGAAGCGATTCCTGGGAGACAGCTCGCTCTGGCTCCAGCACGGCTGTCTCAGCTGCAGGTTCCCTCCAGAGAGGTGTGAGAGGTGTTTGCCAGCAGAGCACAAGGGTTTGCTTGTCACCAATGGCTCTGTCACTGCTGCCGCGGGAGTGGTCGCTGTCAGGACCTGAGACACCAAGCTGGGAAGTTCTCTGTTCCTTCGGAGCTCTCCCAGCCGCCTGTCAGCAGGCTGCTGCCGCCAGCACAGCACTAAACCTCTCGTGTGCCGGTTTCGGGGGCTCTGCTTTGCTACGAGATGTGCTTGCAAACGCCTGTGAAGGCGGCAGCTGCTGGAAGGGGCCGTGCTGCCTTCCCCTGCACAGCTGCAGCGTGCCGGGGGTGGTGGCAGGCACAGCCATCTGAGCAGGGCTTCTTGGGGAGACAAAGATGTGAGGTTCAAAGTGAGATTTCTGCTTCTAAGGAAGAGCTTTGAGGAATTTCTAATGCTGGAAGCAGGAGGTGCCAGCCCGCTCCTAGGCTGTCCCAAAAGACGCAGCCCTGCAGCCCTGCAGCCCTGGATGGCAGCAAGGAGGGGCTCAAACCCAAGGCAAAGCCTGCTTTTCACTTTATTCTTGTGAGCCAGGGGCACACACCTCTTCCCAGTGTCTGAAACAGCCCTTTCATTATGCTTATATTTAAAAATCTAACAGTGACTAAAGCAGTTTGCATAATAAACAGCTCCAGAGCCAGAAATATTTGCCTGCTCTTGGTAAAAAAAGGAAGTCCTCAGATCCTCTTCTGAAGACGGTAAGAAAGTGACAGAGTTTTCCCTTTGCAGGATATAAATATGCAGTGCAAATAGGTGGCTGCTGTCACTGCTTACATTTTGATGTATCTCTTCAGATAGCCTGGCAGCGCCAGGTTATTTTAGTGTCAAATCAAAGCTCTGGTTGTGTAAAGAAGCTGAGGAAAGGTACAGTCTGTGTTGCAGCAGAGGATGGAAGCTCCAAGAAGACTGGAGGCAGTCCTGTGAGACACGTACCAGCCATGCATACTAAACCTGCCATTTAGTACACCGACAAGAAAACCCGTTTATAAGAGCTGCTGCGGAACAGAAATAAATGTCTTCACGTTTGGGTTGAGGAAGGAGGGGTGTTTTTCTAGGCAGGCACGTGTTTCATTATCACATTAGCTAAAAGAAAATAAAGCTTTGGCCCCCTTTTACCCTCCATTTCTTTGTAGGAGAAAGAAATTTTAAAGGCCTGCTTATGCCAGAAGAAAAACCTTGCGGGCTGATCCCTTTTTAATGCTCTTGTATGCAATGCACCAGTGCTGTCCTTGACTTAAACGAGTCAAGTGAGCCCGAACCTGCCTGATCTCCATCCCCCCGTGGTTCCTGCGGGGCCTCTGCACTCCAGCCTGGTGCGGTGGCGTACAGAGACCGATAGCGAGGGGTCGGCTACACAGATAACAGAGACTGATAACGAGGGGGCTGCGGGACAGGTGCGCACACCATGGTCGCCTCCTCTCGCTTGGAAATTTTCACATTGCCCACGAGCTGGTGCCTGTGGGGGGGTCTGGCGCGGCGGGAGTTCAGGACAAGCCCCGAGGGCCCCATGGCCCGTGGCGCCCAGGGGCTGCGGGGCTCGGCGGGCTGCGGGGGTGTCACTGTGCGGTTATCGCAGGGAGGCAGCGGAAACACCTCCCCTTACTGCCGCCCTCCCGCCATGCGGCCCTGGGGGCGGGGCCGAAGGCACAGGCGGAGCTTGTATGCAAACACGGCCGGCGGGGCGTGAGGCGGCGCATGCGCGCTGCACGCACGGAGCAGCACGGATTCTTACACAATGCACCGGAGCCGGCAGCCGCGGAGAAGGGGCGGAGCCTCGCATGTAAATGAGGCTCGGGTTTTGCCACACCATTGGAGGAGAGAGAGGAAGAGGCGGGACCGCCTATGTAAAGCAGCGAGCCGGCGGAGCGCACGGTGGGGAAGCGGCGGGTCGGAGCGGTCACGCCGGCGGGGCGTGGCCCACATGCAAATCATGCCGGCTCTGAGGGGCGTGGCTCGGGTGCAAATACCCGCGCGGCCCCTTCCCGCCCCCTGCCCGTCAGTCCTCTCCCCGCCGCTTTAAAAGGCGCCGCGCCTGCGCAGAGCGCCGAAACCGGGACTTAGTCTGTTACACAACCGCGCTGCGCTCCCCGCGTCCCGCTCCGCCCGGCGCTCCTCTGCCCGCCGCTCCTCCCGCTCCGCCCGGCTGCCCGCGCCTCCGGCATGAGCGGAGACCAGCTGCACAACGATTCCCAGGTGAGCTCCCCGTGCCCGCCCGCGGGGCGCCTTCCCGGGGGACCCCCGCCGCGGTGCTCGCATCCCCCCGTGCCGGCCCTGGGCTGGCCTTCTCGCCACCCCCCGTAACCCCAGAGAGGGGACCGTGCCCTGCGGCTGCCCCCACCCATGTGGGCAGAGCGCTGTCAGCCCAGCTCCCCCCTCCGCGGTGGGATGGGGGGCAGTGGGAGCGGGGACCCGTGTGTGACCCCCTGGCTGGGCGGAGAAGGGGAGGGGGCGGCTGCCGCGCTCCCCCGGCTCGTTGCCCTTTGGGGGGCTCGGGAGGGGTCCCCCCATGAGCTGTGCGGGGCCCGGGGGGCGCTTCACCCGTTCCCCCATCACCTTCCGCATCGCGCTGGGCTTTCCTCGTTTGGTGTTTAATTCCCCTAAAAATGAGGGTGAGGGCGGGGGTGGGGGTCCCCCGGAGCGCCGCGGACTCGGGCGTGCTGACGGTGTGTTCCTGTGTGCTCTCCCCGCAGATCGAGGCGGATTTCCGAGCGAACGGTGAGTGCGGCCCCGGCGCGCCCCTCGCACAGACATGGCGTCCCAGAGACTAAGTCCCGGCTCCGCGCTCACCGGCCCCATTGTTCCCATCGAGCTGCCAAAAGCGCCCCTTTCCCGCCG
>VWYP01002610.1:277962-348985 GCA_013400435.1 Pycnonotus jocosus | reverse complement strand
TTTTTTTAAATCGCAGGCTCCCTCCCCCCACTGTTCCCCGTCTCTGTTCCTTTGAGGGAATCCTTCCCTTCCCCTAAAATGAAAGGTGATTGCAACATGTTGCTCTTTAAAAGAAGCTGCTGCATCCATTTTAAGATCAGTCTTATTTTCTTCCTTGCTATTTAAATGATGTGACTTTACCTTGCTAGATGGGTTTTTTAAAAATTAAAATAAAAACCTACTTTAAAAAAAAACCAAGAGCCCATAGTGTAGACAATTCCAGAAACATGGACAGCATCACTTCAGGGACTTTGCAACCTAACTTCATTTTGTTCAGAAACATTTACAGCAGTCCTGTAATTTAATATATATATACACACACTTACATATAATTTTTTGTATATGTATATATTTATATATTAATATATATGCATATCTCTTTATATGTATACCTATATGTATATAGACATACAATATTATCTTTTCTAATCAGCCTGATGACTGCTAATGTTTTCTGATAATTTATTCATTTTTATAAGAAGCAAGCTAATTGCAAGCCTTCCCCATTTGATAGGTGTCAAATTGAAGAGCTTAAGTACAGTGAAGGGGAGTTGAGGACATAAAACCAACCTTTGTGTGTGTTACTGTCACTGGGATGTGTTAGGAGCTCTGAGCAGTCCCCTGACTGCTGAGGTGGTAGAGGACAAAAAAGGTGGTTGAAAATATCTGCTTGATTTATAGTTACACTAATTTTTAGAATGCTTTTCTGGATGATGTCCACGTGCCTGGTTGCTTTGTAGGCTACTGCATGTAAATATTTACAGATCTACGCTTGTGAGCACCTTTCTTTCTGTCAGTTCATTGGAATGTGATTGTGTGTGTGCAGCAGGAGCAGACAGTATCAAATTTGCAGGTTTTGAACTCTTCATTTCCATTCTGAATTTATAGCAGAGTTCTGTGAGTAATCCTATCAGGAAAAAAAGGTGCAGTGTCTTTCCCAAGAAGTACAGGTGTAACTCCTGAAGCAATTTAAATACAAGCTTGTATAGGAATGCTTGTAGCCTTCTTATGCTGGAAAATACTTGCTTCATCTAAGGATCATCTTTATTTAGGGACAAATATTCCCTGATAAGCTTTAGTTATTTAGTACTGTTGTACATAGAGGAAGTGATGTATATTTGACCTTTTGACTCCCATCTTCTAGTGAACCTTTCAGAGGGATTTTTCTCCTCTATTGTGACCATGTGGTGTTTTATTCTTCTAAGAGTTTTAGTCATACAGCTCTTAAAACTCCTGTGGTTTTTATTTCTACCATGTGTTGAAGGAATTCAGTACAGAAATTCAAAGTAAGACACCTTGCTGGAAAAACTGAATTCCTGGTAAATCAAGTGCACCCAACAAATCCCTAACAGTGTAGGCATCAGCACCCTTTCCCTCCTATTGTAATTATTTGTGGCAGTCACGTAACATCATTGTCATTGATCAGAGGCCCCCTAAACCCCAAAACCCTTTTCAGCACTGGAAGGTATGTGTAACCCTGTTAGTCTTGCTAAGGGAATAGTGCTGAATAGACACTGCACTCTCCGACCTTGTGACCACCCCTGATGTCCCTGAAAACCTGTCACCTCTGCTTGCTGTGAGCCTTGTTTCCTCTGCACAGGAGCTCTTTGCACTTGTGCATCGGGAATTGTCACACGCGGATGCGAGAACGGCGGTTCTCCTTCAGGCAGAGCACTGAGCCTCGTGCTCTTATTTTCTTGTTTTGATCCTATTTAGTGGCAAAGATTTGAAATGGGTAGTGGAATCCCAAGTCCCCTTCCCCCCCGCCCCCCCAAGATGTTTAGAGTTGGTTTGTATTTTGATTATTGTCAGGCAGAGCTAAACAGTAGAGCCAAACTCTCCTTTTAGGCCTCCTGTACTTCACATTTGGGGGAAGCTTTTCTGGGGGCTGATACTGACTCATTCTAAATATTGAGTGTAGCAGCAGTAAACATTTTAGTTAATAAAGAATGTTTTGGGTGACTTTTGGCTAGTGTATCAGTAATAGGGCAGCTTGAGCACTTTGAAGCTTCCTGTTGTTACTAATGTTCCTATCTGGGTCAGTGGACACACTACCTCGGGTTGTGGTCACACAAGTTGTTGCAGCTGCAATAGGTTGGGTGGATCTGCACATTGCAGGTCACCAAGGCACAGCCCGGTTGTAGCTGGGAGCCTGGATCTGGTTACACACCCGTTTCATTGATAGCAGGGCAGTGTTGGGTACGAGACGGGGTGCCAGCAGTAAATATGTGTTCCTGGCTGTTTCTTGTCATTAAATAGCCAGATCACTCTAAGCAAGAGTGATCCTGGGCAAATTCCAACTTGAGTAATTGCTTTCCATTTCAATATCCAGGTTCTCCCTCCTGTTTGTCCATAGTGGGTATTTTTTTCACCTTAGCTGTATTTTTAGTATCTGTACGCATTACAAAGAATTTTCCATGTTCAGTCCTAGCAGTGCCTGTTTGCAGACCATGCTGAGAGCAGTATTGTGCTAAAACAGGCAGCCTTTTCTGCAAGTAACATCCTTGCAGTCTTCAGCATTCAGAAGGGAAATGGAGTCCAAAACTGTTGTTTCCAGCTACAGCTTGGATGCTGAAAATGTCCCTACCTCCACAGATTTGGATTCTATTGAGTTTTGCCTTTAAGAGCTTTGTTACTCAGGTTGGATGTAGCAGCCTCTTACATGTTGAGACTAAAAGGACAATGTTGAGACTAAAAGCAATTTGTCTTGACTTTCAGCTCTCCCATTGTGTTTGCAGAGTGCAGTAGATAAAAATTACTTTTGTTTGCAAAATAATCGAATTGCATTCCAAAACTACTAAATTCCACTCACTGCTATTAGTGCCTTGGCTGCTCAGCAGCAGCCTGTGATCAGAACTAGTGTAAAATCCAGAACTGCTCAGTGTGGAGACTGAGGACATCACCCCAAGCAGTGCTTTTTGCTTCCAGTTGATTTGGCCAGTAATGTTAAGATGCAATTTGAGGTCAAGTATCGCTGGAGTAACCATTACAGTGCATTAACAGGAGTCAAGTGTGAATTTGTCCAGCCTCACAGAGGTGGCTTGTGGAATTCAAACATGTTTGAAGGAGGGGCTTGCTTTGACAGTGAGTATTTTTTTGGGGAAAAAAACCAGAAGCCCTTACTGCTGCAGCATCTTATCAGGAACTGGCAGGTTTTGTATGTTGGCCCAAGCGCTCATGGGGCATCTGTGTATTTATCAGGCTGCCAACATGAAGGAATGAGCAAGAGGGAAATTCAAATAACAGGAGTGCTGAACCAAATGTCTTACAAGTTAAGGAATTTCAGCACGTTTTGTGTTTTGCATTAAATTCATGTTTCATGTATGACAGAGCTGTGCAATAAGAGGTGTGGGTGATTTAAATGCTAACAAACTGTAGAGCAACATAGCAGAGATCTTGAGGATTTCTCAGTGGTTGTGAAACAGTCTGTTGGAGACCAGATTTGTGCTTCCTTGCCGCTGCCTTTGCTGGCGCCTTCTGGATGGGTGAGAGTTTTTTGAAGGAGAGCAGGGCCACTTCTGGCGTAGGGCTGTGTGTACCTTAGCACTGCTGTTAGAGCCACTGTGCTAAACAAACTGCACGGATTTAGGAAGCGTGAAGGCACCGCCTGTGCTCTGTGTGTGTGTGACATGTCAGGGAGAAACTGTCTTTTAAGTTCCCTGGGAACGTGTCTCACGAATGCTTTAAATGTCAAACGTTTGGCAAGGAATCCAAAGTACAAAAGGTAGTTAATGGTATTTAAGTGCAGATTGATATCTCTGCTGAAAATTTCCTTTGCCTTTTCTGTGATACATGGAGATGTAGCTTGTTCCAGAAGAATGTAGCTTGTTCCTTCCTTGCATGGCTCCCTGCCTTCACTCCAGACTGCAGTGCTGGTGGTGAGCCTGCATTGTGGGAAGTGCTGCCCACAGCCTCAGAACAATACTTGGGTAGTTTTAAGTCTGCAACCACTTAGTTGTGGTTTGTTTTTTTTTTTTTTTTTAATTTCAGAAGTATTTTACATAAGACGCCAATCTCTGCAAAATTTCTTAATTTTGTTTTTGCACTGATTTTCAATATGTTCACAGCAATCTCTAGCAGGGCTTGTTAGGATATGACAGCATAGCTTCCGTATGGGAATCTTCAGATTGTGATAGGTGAGAATACTCTGAAGTAAAATTACCATTCATGACACTTCTCAGAAATGTAAATAAACATATTGTTGGTAAGCTGCTCTTCACTATCATGTGCTACATAAGTTGCATCTATTTTCCCCAGCAGAAGCCTCAGAAGGGCTTTGCTAAAGACCTCGAGGTCTGTTGTGTTAATTGTTCTGACACATTCAGCATTTAGGTTAAAACTTAGTGGGTGTCTGGTGGGAGTGGGGAGTTGAGTGCATTTCTGGGAGCTGCAGCCAACTTGTGTTTTTGTTAAAACTCAGCAGAATTACTTAAATGTGCTGGAAGATGTGTTTCAGGGGTTAATGGCCCGTGTGTTTCTTCCTCCTAGCAGGTTTTCTTAAGATGTTTTTCCTTTTACTCCAGTGTTAAGCACTCTCTATTATTAATGTGTTATCAGGGCTTCTTTGTTTGCTTTGTAAAACATGAAAGATTTTGAACCAGGGGACCTGTGTAAAAGTATGCTTTTTTTACATGGCTTCATGTAAATTGGACACACAGCTCATAAATGTGATCAAGCACAAATCAGACTTAATTTCATTTACAACTGTGACTTCAGATATTCGTTAGATAGTTCATTGAATTCCAACCTCCTGAGTTGCACTGTCAGCAGAAACTGCAATAATATGTAATTATAGCAAGTACTTAACATCTCATTGACTCAAATTCCTCTGTTAATGATTTCACTGGATTCCTGTTAAAGTAATACCTGCTGAAATAGCACAAGCCTCTGCCCTGTTAGAGAGAGGGAGGCTCCAGGTCAGGTTCTTCCTGGTGGTGTAAACTGCTGCAGTTCTGCTAAAATCAGTGGAGTACTGACAGTGTATCTGCTTTTTTTTGTTACTGGACTGCAGGGATGGGCTTTAATGTCACAGTGACTATTTAAGAGAAATGCACTTTAACCTCGGAAATCATTGCAGATTTTTTTCCTGTGGTTTTACAAGATGGGACAGTTTCTCTTTCAAGTTTGCTTGTGCTGATACAGTTTCTCATATATTTATTTGCTTATTAAATTTCATTGGTTTTGTGGCTTCCAGTTTTATAGATACTGCTCCCCATTTTATAGAAAACCTCGCACTCCAAAACATGGGAGCAAAATCTATGTAGTCTTATGTATTCTGCTTCTGTCTGGGTTTTTGAAGGTCTGTCTTAGCTTTCCAAATCTGAGTGAAGATATTTGATGTAGAAATCAGTGTTTTTTATCACCTTTCTGTCCTGGGACTGTCCCTTTTGACAGAGCATATGACACATCTGCCTGTACCTTCTCCCTGCAGGACTCTCTGTTCTGAGCTGTTCAGCACAGTCAATGTTTAAATGTGGATCATCTTTAGATTTCAGAATGGTTCCTCCTGGTAAGGGAACAAGAGAATGGTATGGGTTTGCTGTGGTTTCAGCAGTGAGTTTGTTGCTGTTCTGCTCTTCTGAAAAAAAAAAAAAAAAAGAAAAAAATTAATTTAAAACCTAGTTCATAGCTGCAGTAGGATTACTCCTTTTAAGCAGTGTTCCCAGTTACTGCTGTCCTTACTCTGCCAGGAGCTGCCTGCTCCAGGGAGTTACTCTGTGTGCTCTGGTGGCTTCCACTGTCCATCACTGATTGAAAACTGGAATTACTACAGTGTGGAAGTGCTGTTCCAGGCAGAGCAGAGAGAGCCTTTTCTGCTGCAGGCTCCTGCTATTTCCTAGCTCAGCTGAACACGTTGTAGTAGTGGTTTCCCGGTGTATATGAGACTACAGTATTTTTAGCACAGCGTTTGTTCAAAATGTCCTGGCTGACATAAATGCTAAATAGTTCCAGTAGATTTAGTGAGGTTTATAGTTGGAAATATTTTCATCTTGAATGCTTGCCTTTTAAACTGATGATTGTAGTCAATTGATTTTAGTCAATCTTGTGATATAACAGCGAGAGATAGGACATTTGGGAAGTGACATGAAAAGAAAGAATGAAGTTAATTTTGGATTCTTGTAACCTGCATGGTATAAGGAGGATTAAAAATTGGTTTTGGCTTCAGAAATAGGAGCATACCTGTATGTTTTCAAGTGGAAATTTGGTTTCTAAATTTGATTTCTGTAGCTGCTCAGCTGAACAAGTGAGAGCTCCAGAGCTGAAAATGAAAGAGGAGAATATGGAGCAGTAGTCAGTCTTCCTGAAATCTGTTCTTTTGTAACATGTATTTAGCATCAATGATTCTCAGACTTATTTCAGATAAAATTAGGATTTTTAAAAAATCCCTGTCTATGTCAGCAGGAGTGGTAACAGGAAATACAGCTTTGTACCAGTCCTTGCAACACACAATAATCTGGGAGATCCTCCAACACAACTGGTGGAGATCAGACTTCATGCTTTTGGAGATGTGGAAGACCTTGGCAATTAGTTCTCTATTAATACTAATGATAGAGATGGAGTTCTGTAATGAGGGAAGATGAGTAGGAGAGGGGCAGCGGTTCAAGTAAGAATTGTCTCACAAATTCTCTGGTGTTGTCACAGAGTTCTGGTGATGTTTTCCATCATCTCAAGGCCTGTTTCTCTGCTAGAATAAAATAGTCTAGTGCTGCTTCACCCTGGGGAAGTTCCCCTTGTTTCATGACTGTTCCTTGAGTCTCAACAGCTTCTCTCGAAGGTGTTTGCAGTTCAGTTTGGAAGAATGACTTGCACTGACAGCTGCTCTGGGTTTGGGATCTGCCCATTCCCAACACAAAGGAGTCCCAAGGACAGGCAGCAGTGAGCATGCCTTACTCCTGTCTTGGGAAGCTTTGCAGGTAGGGGCTAGAAAATGTCTGAAATGTTTGTCTTGATGGGATGGGGGCAGTGCAGGCTCACTGCAGGCACAGCAGGAAAGTTAGTGTAGGTGCTTGTCACTCAGCCTCGGCAGACAATGTCTCCTCAGGAAAAACACCCTGCATCTCCACCTGGAGTACTTAAATCCCTTTCTAAGTTTGAAGGTGTTGACTTCTGAAATTGAGATGAAAGCAGAGTAAAGAGGGACAGCATCAGACTGTTGGGAGATGGTTTTAATTGGAAGCTCCTGTCAGTCTGAAAGAGACAAAAGTTGCTTCCCACAGAGCTTCCGATCAGTAGATGTTTTTGGATTCCTTATCAATATTTTTGACGTGAGTGTATTTGTTCATGTTCACAAGCTTGCCATATGCTTTGTGCAGTTGTGAGCTGTGTGGGTGTCCCTGTACGTATTTTTATCTTACACCTTCGTCAGAGAAGGAGCTTTTTAGGGAGTGTTAGGAAGACAATGGCTTCCTTCTCTCTCAGTATTGCAGAATGCTGAGCCTCTTGGTGCCCACCAAAAGATGGAGATTTTCCTTCATAATTCTGCCCAGCGTAGACATGTTACAGACAGATGGACATTCATGGAATTCAGTGTTGCAGCAGAGTCATTCTGCAGCTGCCTGTATCTTTCCATCACTGGAGAGGGATTGATTTCTGCCTCAGGAAAGCTTGGAGTGTACTTGTAGCTTCACTAAAATATTTTGATCAGTCTATGTAACTCATCCTTGGCTGTGTCCATTAAACAGATGTTCCATGGTGGAGATGTGCTTGTGTCCTCGTTTTGGGCAGGATAGAGTTAAGTTTCTTCATAGTAGCTGGTACAGTGCTGTGCTCTCGGATTTAATATGAGAGTAATGTTGATAACACACTGATGTTTTAGTTGTTTGGACAACTAGCTAAGTGCCTGCTTGGTTTCATCAGCTGCAGTGTACAGCTGACAGTCTCTTTCACACACACAGCATTCAGCACATAGTGCAGCTTTATTTGGGGGAGAAATACTCTTACACTCTCAATGCAGGCATAGTTCTGGTTATTCAAGATGTCCATTTTTCTTCCATAATGCTATTTTTCAATGATTTTCTAAAAATAACACTCTGGTGACTTTTATTCCTTATTGCTCATTTTGTAATCCCAGTCATTGATTTGCATAGTGTTACTAATTTTCGCAGCAAGCATCCAGGACCTCAGTAGTTGAGTATTTTGCTGTGTTTAAGGATAAATGATAAGAAGAAATGAAATATGAGATCTGGTCCTGAACATGCATAAACTGCATACAGCTTTTCTGTCTAAAACCCACTGTTTGGCTGCCCTGAAATAAGTTTCACCAAATGCTTTGGAATTTCTGAAGTGTTGGGCTCACTGTACTACTCAGTATATGCAGCAGAAAATTAAAAGTTGTCTTGTTTCCATCCAAATGTCTTGACAGTTTGGTGCAGTTAGATGTGTGGCAATGTCTAAAAGGAATAATTCTAAGAATTTAAAATATTTATATATATATAATAATTTAAGAATTTTTAAGAATAATTTTTTAGACATTGGCCAGAGATGTGACTTCATAGTTAAAATGTCAAGAAAATAATTCCTAGGAATGGAGCAATCCCCAAGTGCAGATAGCTTTTTAATTTTCTCCTGGCATTTGTCACATACTCTGCTCTATTGCCTAACACAGCTTCTGACATACTAGATCATGACTTACAGAGTGTTATCCAGAACATTTTTTCTTTCATTTGTCACTTCTGTACACATTTTCAGTTGAACATTGCAGCGGCTTTTCCTGTGTGTGTAACATGGAATAGATGACCTGTACTTTAGGGCCAGGGCAATGTACTTTAGTTGAACTTTTTATTGATGGCAATATTTTACTACTGAAGGCTTATCCTGGTATTTGAACAAGGGCCAGACTTGTCAAAACAGCTGCTCCTCTTCCTCTGAGGTTGCACTTTTTTGTTTTGCAGAGGCGGCTTATAAAGACCCTTTAGGAGAGAAGACGCTTGCTTCAGTGTTTTTCCCCCTTTGAACTATAGTATCTGTTGCAGATTTTTTAGTAGCTGGAGGTAGAGTTGAGAAATGTGGTGATCTTCCAACTAAAAGGCAGAGATTTCTGGAGTTAGGGTTTAAGCAAACTTGGTATTTTCGTGGTCTGTAAGCAGAGTTTTAGGAGGAGAAAAGTAGAGATAGTGTCGGGAGACACACCCTGTTACGTACAGTCTCTTTGGAGACCTGATAACCAGGTGTGAAGGCTGTTTTCCTTCATCTGCTCTGCAGCAGGCGCAAGTGGATGGAGTTTGTGCTGTCCTTAGAGAGATTAGTAGCTGATAAGTTGGCGATTCTTACTGCAGCTTCTGGTTTGGTGCAGTGCTGCCTTGCCAGCTGTCAGCTTGTCTGGAGTGCTCTGCTCAGGACATGAGGGTGAAGGGTTGAATGTGAAGAGACACTCTTTTGAAGCTGAAGGCAGGAAGCACTGGGGAGGGACATTTTGTTACTCATGGATGCTGTGTCTGGGTTTAAGGTCCTTTGTGCTGTACATTGTTATCTTGTCCTAAGGCCATATTGTTTAAATAGGCAACACAATGGGGAAAGAGGGAGTACTATGTTCTTCTTTGAGCTGCAGAAGCTCATCATCATAGTGAGACTGATTTTTTTTTTTCCAGCACAGAAATAGATGTAAAGCTGTCTGGCTAGGAGTGAGATTCAGTTCCATCTTGGACATTTGCTTCTGACTTTTAATTCCTTCTCCAGCTTAAGGCTGATGTGCTTATCAAAGGGAAGCACAAAGGAAAAAAAAAAAAAAAAGGGGGAGCATCTGCAAGTTTAGCATATTGTTATATGCAAATCTCATCTCAGGAGCTAAGGTGGGCATTTTTTTCTGTGGTACTATATTATTTTACAAATACTTAGGATGCAGTGCAAATTAGAAATGTTGTATGGAGGGTTCTGCAATTAGTGAAATCACTGGGTTTGCAATAGGGAGACAGTGTCTTCCTGGTTTGTGTGCAGGGCTCTGGTATCAGGTACATCAATGTCTTGCACCATACGGGCCACCTTGCTATGAGTGTCTCCTAACTGGGCCTGGAGCAATAGGAAGAGCAAATTATGTCTTCTTCCAGTTTGTGAATGCTGGCGAGTGTGTGAGTAAGATCAGTTTTTGGAAAGATAAAATAGCTGGGATGGGCAGGTACTGGTTTAAACTTGCCTTAGGAAGGCACCTTACAAGTTAGACGAGCACTCTCCAGTTTAATCCAGCCTTTTGGGAAACAAGAAGCTGGAGCTCTTTGGAGATCCATGTGAAGGGGATGATTCATTGCAACACAAGCAGCATGTACAAAATGGAGGGATGGAGTAGAGCTAGTGACGTACTCTGAGGTTTGTTCTCTAGAGTTAATGACCACCAGATGGGGAATAAAAGGCCGCCTGCTTTTCTTTTGAGGACCGGGAATGTCATTGAGGCTGTTTAAATGTGCTGTATCTGTGGTAATGCTGCTTGTGCACAGCAAACCCTTTGATCTGTGGATCAGAGTTAGCTTTCCTTGCTGGTGATTCCCCTCAACACTTGGGTTTTAGCATGGGTTTTGGCTGAAGATGAGATTCTTGCAGTGTGGTTTATAGTGCGCCTCAGGGATACAGAGCAAAAGTCTTTGAGTGCTTTCTGCAGTAGAAAAATAAGGTGCAAGGTTGTGTTCCCATGTGTGGTGTAAATGGCCAGACACCCAGGGGCAGTAGGTTTGTGTGGACAGAAATGCTGTGCAAGATGAGTGAGATAAACCCACAACAACAGTGACCCTGATTAACTTCTGCAGTGTTGCCCAATCCCTCTGTAGGTGTCATCTCCATCCATCTTCGCAGTAAGCAAGCACTGGCACAAATCAGAGTCTGAATGTCAGTGCTGCTAACTCTGATACTCGCAAGTTGTCATCCTAGAAGTGTGTAGGTGTTTGGGTTGCTTTGTCTTGCCCCGTCAGATGGGACATCTCTCCAGCTGTCCAGGATACCTTTGGACGTGAATGTGGAGAACATTGACATTTTTCAAGAGCCTTTTACACTTTTGCAATCTCCTGTCTTCCTGCCTTCTTCCTACTCCAAAACCTGGAAGACTGGCAGAGGAGCCGTCATCTTGTCTAAATCATGTTATCATAACTGTGTATGTCACCTGCACTTCATTAGGGGAGCATAAGCAGGCTGTCCTTGAAATACTTGTTTTCATGAGTAGAGTCTTCTAATTTAAAATATGCTGCTCTCTGGATTTTGGTAGCTGTCATAAACATTGTCTTTCTTTTATCATCAAGTGGGCTTATTCAGCATCGCCTGTGTCTAAAGGAAGCTGCTTTCTGGGTTTTAGGCTGTTGTAATCGTATAGATATAAAAAGTACAGCTTGGCCCTTGATGCTCTGTGCTTGGCAGCTTTAGTTGTCAGCATGAGGTCTTGGGAGAGCCCAGGATGGTGTAGTTTTATTTGCCCCAGTCTGTAGCTTGTCTTGTAGTAGATGGAGGCAGCAGCTGGCAATAAGATGGCTATCCCAGTAATTTAATTCTTAAATCGAATCCTGGGCAAAAGGCAGAAGCAGTTGAATTGGCAAGTGCATCATTTTCTTATTTCACAAGTGAAGGTGTAAAGCTGTTGTTCTGGAAGCACTGCTTTCTGTCTAACACATTCTCCCCTTCCTTCCTGTCCACCCTGTTGTTGTGACTTCTGTCCACTGATGCATAATCGTCAGTTTATGGTTTTGCTCTGCATCACTGTCAAAACATGAGCTTGTCTTGCACAGCAAAACATGAATTTATGTTTGAACCATAGCCTGAGTTAAAATTCTTCTTCCCTGTGTTCATGAGTGGACCTCTCCTGCAACACTCATCCTGGGCAATATTTGCCTCTTTGGGGAATCTGATAGATTTTTCTTCAAAGCTGCCAGCGTTGTATTTGCACACCAGCTGAATCTGGTCTGCATGCACTTCAGCAAGCTGGGTACACGGCTGCTGACAGCAGGGATAGCGAGTTCAGCAGGGGCACTGGATCTCCCAGGAGCTAATCTGTGCTTGGGCTGTGACCATCACTGCTCAATGGGCTTGGTGAGAATGAGAAACGATGCTGACACCACGGCCACGTTTCTGAGGGATTGGGAGCTTTGCTAAGTCTTTGCGTACTGAAGTTAGGGTGTATTTTTAAATGGTTTCCTTTGTAGGGAATAAAGCTGTGGAGCATTGTTTTGTGAAATAAGTCCCCTGTAGCTGTATTTCACAATAACATGAAACAGTGTTCAAAACAGATGTGAGCCTCATTTATTATGGGCAGAATTAGTTTGGTTTTAATTTAAGTTTCTGTGTTTTATCTCCCTTTTTTTAAATATTCCATCCATTCACCCTAACACAGGAGCCTCATGCTCAGATTCAAAACCAGAGTAAGAAAACTTGAATTCCAAAGGGAATTTGTTAGTGTGTGGGGTTTTTTTTTTTTCCTAAGATGAATTTTTATATTGTCTTTTTGTGTGTACTAACATTTTAATCTCAGGAGAACTCTGGAATTAGTCTTTGGCAATTAGCTCCGTAGGTAACCAAAGTCAAACATGCCCTGACTTTCATTGCTTTTCCCCAGTACTAAAAAAAGTATTTAAAAATTATTGTAGTACATGGAGTACAAAAAAGTGTAATGGTAATTTTTATCATAGTAGTTTCAGAGACCAGACAAGTAAGTTTTCCACTAGTTTTCAGTTCAGGAAAGATGTAGTGTTTAGAAGGGCTTTCTTCTAAGCATCCATGAAGTGTTTGAAGGCTCGAGAATTAATGCAGATCTGTGTAATTTCTAGGTTTGTCACAGGTCTGTTATTTCCAGTTCTGAGTGTGGTGTCATCTGTTCAGCAAGTGCCAGGGACACTTTTTCAGTTCCTCGTCCTGTAAGCTCAGCTCTTTGTTTAATCTTTACTGTCTCTTCCCCATCACTGCCAGGTATTCTTACAGTGTGTATATACTACTAGGTGGTGTGGGTAGCATTTTGCTAACTACACGTATGTGATTTCCCAGACCCTGTCATCTCAGTGGCTTTAGTTTCATTCAGATCAAATTACTTGTGGAGATTGGTACTTCAAAAAGGCACAGACTTAGGTTGTCAGGCATCTTTGTACACCAAAAGTCAGAAGATGTTTCCTCCCTGTAGGGAGTTTTCCATTGCAGTTAATCCACCCAGAATTACCCTTGTACATTGGATGTGCACATAGTTTGTAAAACACTCTCTTATGGAACAGATGCTGGGCTTGACCTTAACTGGAGATGTTTCATAGTAGCAAAGTTAGGGAGGGTTTTGTTGTTGTTTGGGGGGTTTTTAGCATATCTTGCTTGGTATTAGCAAGTTACCTCCTTGCTTTACTTGTCTGTGCTTGTGGCTTTCACTTACAAAGGAAAATTGCAGGGTCTGTATCAGGGTAGCTGTCTTACTGTGAAGTACGACAGGATTTCACTACTTGTCACGGTGACTGCAGTGACAGAAAGTGCCTTGTTTTATGTTTTGATCTCAAGTAACTCATACTCTGAAGTCTCTTGTTGTGAAAACCTAAATGCTGAACTGTTTCTCTGGTCGTAGATACTTTCTTGAGCAGAGACTACTGCTTTACCTCCTAGTCCTTAGGAAACCAGGTTGAATTTACATTGTATCCAACAAATTTGGAGCATTTAGCACAGCATTACCAGAAGAAAATTAGTCCTGTTACAACCTGTTACTTAATTCTCAATTTTATTAACACTGTTTCTTCAGGAGTGTCTTGATCTGTTGGAGCAGCTACTTAGTTTTGAGAGTGACACGTGAAGTTAAGTATCTCATGTTGTTTGCTAATTTTCGGAATAAGTAATTCACAATTATTCTTTCTTCTGTTATTAGGGCTACTTGTCATGTAGTTTTCTCCACTTATGCGCTCTGTTTAGTATTACACAGCCCATTAATGAAAGCAGAAGGCTCCAGGCTTTCACTGTTGGAACCTTTTTACATCCGATAGGATCAAGTAAAAGGTGATCACAGGTTGCAGTTGTGACCACAGGAAAAAGAGCGAATTTTCCCTGGTCTGCTGGAGACTGGAGTACAGGAAATAAGATAATTACTACTTGAAAAATAACGTGGTACATTTTAAAACTTGCAAAATAATGTTGCTGAAATGCATGGAAACTCAAACAGATGAAATGTATTTGGGTATTGCAGTTTCAGAAACTGCTGGGGCTGCTGTGCACTCCTGGGTAAAGCTGAACTTGCTCAGAGGAGAGCGAGCCTTGCTCTCTGCTGGATACCTGGATAGTGCTCTCACTCCCAGATGTGGCTTTGTCTAGCACAGGCTTGAAATACTTGATAGATCAGGATAGGAGGGAATGGTGCAGCTGCTGCTCTGGGCTCTTTGTGTAAGAGCAAACTGCTAAATCAGCTGGAGTGGCTGCAGCTTCCACGCTGGTATTAGTCTTTCATGTAAAATTGATAATAAATTTTAATAGATGTATTGATTTAATTTTGACTCTAGTAGGAATTATAATAACTTTAAAAATGTCTCAACATATATAAAACTGGCAGCCAAGAAACTTCAAAATATTTCATAGCATTACAGCTGAATCATTCAGGAATAAATGATGAGATTGTAAATAGTCTTAGATGTTCGTCTTGTTTCCTCTGCCTATTTCTTCTGTCAGATAATCAAGGTGAAATAAATATTTTCTAATGTATTGGAATACCCCTGAAAATAAGATGTATAACTTGGGTTTCTCACTTTAGATTATATTAAAGAAAAATATCAAAGCCTTGAATCTTAATGGTAACTCCTGTAGTAATCATAGTTTTTCAGGCATGTTTCTACCCCTCTCACCAGTCAACCTTTTAAAAATATCAGGTTCCATGTTCAGAAAACTGAAAAGTAGAGAATGTAGTTATGTTGCAGTAACTGTAAAGCAAAAGCTCTGATATGATGGGAGCTTTTAGCTAAGCACTTGGAATTTGAAGTGTAGTGATAAATGAACTTTTGATGACACTCTGCACCTGCAACTTGTTTCCTTTGGTTCAAACAGCCCATTTAGTGACTCTGGTAGTAGAGGGCATTTGAAAGCTAAAAAGAAAAAGCTGTTTCCACACCTTGTTATTTCTGCATAGGTACAGAAAGGGCTGCTCTTTAAATTGAGGCACAAGAATTGATTCAGTTCAGTTCTTGAGGACTATGCTTGCTTTCTTTTAGATGGGAAACAAATTACATAAACATTTCCTTCCCTTCATGTCTTATTCAAGGCAGATTTGAGTTTTTCATGGGGTAGCACCTTAAAATGTTGGCTGTGTGTTCCATGAAGAGATGCCAGCTATTAGTTAAAAAACAAAAAGGGCAAACAAAACCCAACAAAAAACCTCACCAAACTAATAATACATTGCATGAAGTTTTTTAATTGAAGAAGTTAGGAGTGTATCATGCATAATAATGTAGCCACAGCCTTTTATCCTGTGTCAATAGATTGTTTTATATTCAGGTATTTGTAGTTGTGTGATGTAACAGTTGTCAACTAGTGAGATTTGGCCTGGATTTAACATAATAAACAGATTACAGCTGCATGAAGAGATTAAAATCAGTGACTTAAAGTAACATTTTGTAAATTGAAGACTTTCAATGGAATTTAATGCACCATATCTAGAAGCTGTACTAATTAAAATATTGCAATCATAGTGTTACTTTAAAATTACTGTGTCCTACACTGCTCTGCTCATCCTTTCTTCATGCTCTTTCCCTTCCTTCAGAAGACTCAGGAGTACAGAAGGGCAGAAATCTCAACTGTCATTAAACATTTACTTTTTGTTTACTTTCTTGTGTGTTTTAGCTGGAATCAGATTTCTTCTTGTATGCTAATTGTGGTAAAATCCCCTTAAGGCAGAGGAGTTCCCTCCTTTGATTTGAGAATGGGACTTGTGGCAAGGCAGACTGATAAAATGCTTCTAGACACTGCTGGAATTGGCCCCTTGTGGCTGAGTGATCAATTAGCTCACCACAATGGGGACAGAGGTAAAATCGGGCTGTATCCGTCCAGTGCAGCCCTACACTTTAAAGGAATCATTGTAGATTCGAGCAGAAAAAAAAAAAGTGAAACAAAACCCAACCAAAAAAACCATCTGAGATCAGTGTGGGAGTTGTTCCTACAGTGAGGAACCAGCTGAAGTGTAATAAAAATAAGTTTTCAGTCTTCTGAAACAAAATTCTTCTAAGACTTTGGCCGTGCTACCCTGTCAGTTCAGCTTAGTAGGAATGATATTAAACAAGTAGTAGGAGAATAATCTGACCCCAGTGCATAAAGCAGTGGTAGTGCTTGGCAGAGGTGATTTAAAGCTTCTACCAGCCACTTTTTTTGTCTTGTGCATTCAATTTACACTCCCAAACCAAGCATTGCAGAGGCTTGTTCCCAAGGGTGCTGCCTCTGAAGTCTTTCCTCCCTACAGCAAGCAGGAGACCAGCACTGGCCAAAGCCACGCAGAGTTGTCAAGGGATGGTTAATAAAAGGCTTTGAGTAAATGCCATTAGAGCCTCTCCCTGAGGACGCTGGGCATGTACCACTCCCATGTGTATAAACTGTGTGATCCTGGCTGCTGACACAGCCTGGGCATCTACTGCTGCAGGAGAGGCAGTTCAATGCAACTGCTTTTTTTCCCCCTGTGATTTGTTAGATTTTTCCTTTTGAGGAGCCCTTGTTCTGGGTTAAAGCCAGGACAGTCAAACACATCAGCCCTGTCCTTGTGTGGTGTTGGTGTGAATATAGGCTCTGTGTGAGCTGCTCTTGGGACATCACTCTTGTGTAAGGAGATGTCAGGATTTCAGGTAGTCTTTTCAAAAAACTTCTTTTCCATGAGTCCAAGTACAGTAGTGATTTACACAGCCAGCAAGAGAAAATGTTTTTCTAGTTGACATCATCACAGAGTAATTACTCCTGACAACACAGCAGTTTTCTTGTAATCTACAGTTTTTAAACTTACACCCCAAAATATCAACCTGTTTTTAAAACATGGCTGAAGTCTCTGTTATAGTCTGTAAAGACTAGGATTTGTCGTTGTTTGCCCCCGTTTTCTCCTGGTTCACCTTGTAAGTTTGCCTGAAGTAATCAGCTGTTGCCTTTGCATCACAAATTGTGCTGTTTGCACCTTTCCAGTCTAATGATGGTATAAAGAGCATTTGGAGGCGGAAAGAGCTTGTGCTGGGGGCACTGACTCAGTCTGCGGATGGTGTACAGAACATGAAGTTCTCTTGTCTGCAGTGCGAAGTTGTGACAGATTGCACCAAAAGATTCTCTTTGCTCTTGACCCAGTCTGTGGAAGTAACTCTCAGGGCTGTTCCCGGGGTAATTCTTGGCCAAAAATCTCCCAAAGGTGATTCAGCTCTTGCCTACCTGTGCCTGCAGTGAAGCAGCAGCACTGCTTGATTCTTGTGCTGCAGCTGAGCACTAGCTCAGGTTCTCCGAGCTTGGAAGCAACTAAAGAGTTAAAGTGCCTGTCTGGTGTATGTGCACTTGGTGTTTCAGTCCCCTTGGCTTGCACGTCCTTCCTGAGAAGGGATCGATGAAAAGTAATGTGTTGTCCCCAAAATTCTGCAGCCAAAATGGTTCGCCAAGAGCTCCTAAAGGAAAAGATGCCTGCAAACCAGAAAAATAAGGGTTAATAAAATAAGAGGTTTGCTTTAGATAATGTTGAAGTAAGGGATAGGTTATCTCCTGCAGTCCCTGATAGCTCCGAAGTCTAAACAGGGCTGTTAAGTGTTGGCAGTGCCGTGTTTGCTCGCCTTCTGCCCTGGTTCTCCAGAGGCGAGTGACTGCCCCAGGCTCTTTCTCCTCAGCGGCTCGTGGGTGACCCTGGGCAGTTCTTTTTGTCTCTGTCTCCCGGCACATCCATCCCTCGGTGTGGTGGGTACATCCCACCCTTTGTCTCTTCCCGAGAAAAGATTTTGTGTGACAGCACCGCGTGACAGTTTGCGCACTAAGCTGTGGATCTGTGCTAAAGGTTGGTTTCTTTCTGGCTGTGAAAATAGGATTAGTCCCCCTTGCATTATCTATTTGAATGCCCTAAAATTTTGGTTTCTTTCATAATTTTACACCCCTGGATGCCAGACTGGTTTGTGAGCAGTTGTCCAGGCTTTCCTGGTGAGTCTGTCTGTCCTGCTGTGCCGGTTATGTTAACTGTGTTTTGCGCAATAGGGAAGAAGCAGGGGAGAATTTGGAAAAGCCTGAGATTAAATGGTGTAGTAAAAGTTTTTCGTATTTGTAGGTCTGAAATCCCCAAGGAACCTGCTTTTAACAACTACTTTATCAAAACTTTTCCCCCCCTCCTGTCAATTTGTAACAGCTGTTTGTGCTCAGCCACAGTCACTTTATGTACCTGTAAGTCCTTCATGATCCCAGTCCTGTATATTTGTGTATTAGCAAATGGGGATGCAGATATAGCTACAATAAGTGTAAGGCTTTTGAAACCTCAGAGGTAACTACTACAGATCAAACTCATTTCCCCCAGATCTGTTTGTGCTCTTTAGATCCCCCTCTCGGCCTCATCCCAGCCTCCTGGTGTGTGGGCTATGGCTGTTAAATTGTGAGGCAAAAGTGTCTTAGTTTTGCTTCTTTTTAAAAGATGGCCATGCAGTGCAGAACTTTGTTTTTTCATGTGGTTGTAGACTCATAAAGCAGTAGGAAAAAATTGCTGAAACTATTTCTACCCCAGTAAGGGAAGGCAAGGAACTCTAGTTCTGAATGGAGGAGGCAATGGAAAATAAGTACTTCCACTCATAAGAGTGTAGCCTTATAAGAATAAATATCACTAGGGACAAGAATGGGTTTGCTCTTGGTTCCTTAGGAGACTCTTCTGGACTCTCCTCTCTTCATGCCAGCACAGAAGCATTTTAAGCTGTTCACCGATGCCAGTCATTTCTTGAAGTTTTAATTTGCTCTTCTGTTTTATTCTGCTTTGTTAGTGGCAACGTACTAATGGGTTTCAGTCTCTGACTCTTATTTATACAATTACGGGAGAATGTTTTACATCTTGGGAATCCCTGGAAACACGTGTTTCTGTTCACATGGAACTTTTTTTGGTTTTGAATGCAAATAATGGATTGAAACTTCATTGTTGCCTCTCGGTCGGGAGCCCTTTGGCATGTATAAGAAGCAGCTATTTATTTAGTCTTTCTGTGCTGATCAAACATGTATTTTCATGCTTTATAAGGCTTTCTTGGACTTGTTCTTTGTGTAATATTGTCTACTGCAATTTTACTTGAAGTGATTTTATGCATTTGTTACAACAACTAAGATCTGCTGTGGAACGGGCATATGTGAATGTGCCACCTCTTTGAGAAGAGGCCATGTAAAAGGTGCTGACAAGTCATTAAACTTGCTGCTTCTGTCTACACCATTAGTTGTTTTGTTGCAAGATGCCTGGAGCGTAGCAGTTTCTTAAGGTCAGCAGCCCTGTATGCCACACAGCTATCTCAATTACTTAGGCATTAATTACCCACAGAGTATTAGCTACTGCCCCAGCAGGTGAAAAAAATGAGGTGCACAGAAAATAAGGAATTAATACAGTGTGGCTGAAGAAGAAACTTGAAGAAGGGCTCAAAACATGTGCACTAAGAGTGTCTGTCCTCTTTCTGAAGAGGCTCTTACAGCACGTCTTGCTTTGCCTCCCAAGCCTCTGCAGTCTGGGTGAGATTGATGAAATGCCAGCAGTGACATTTGCTTCAGGTTAACTTCATCTCCCACAGGCTCCAGTCACACAAGATAGGAGTGATCAGTCAGGGTTTTTTCTGGCATCCTTAACGTCTCCCTGATAAGCTTTTCATATTTGGGGTATGGACAGGTGTACACACCAGCATGCCTGTGGCCACCATGTGCTGTCCCTGTTAGCAGTGCTGTCACATTGTTTTACCTCTCTTCCTTAGATTGACGTGGTCCTGAGGTTTCAGTGGAGCAAAAAGTGCATTGATTTTGTTTTGTGAATGTTGTGTTTTAAACAATTTATGTAATATCCTTGCTTGCATACTAAAACTGGAGCATAGGGGACCTTCTTGAGAATTGGTGGAGCTGTTCTGAAGGACTGAGAATGGGTGGAGACAATTCTCTATCCACCTGTCTCTACTGTCCTGTGAAGATTCATCCAAGTCATTCCATTGGTTTCTTCTTTTCCCTCTGTTCAAAAGCAAGGAATACTGGGCCTTCAAAATGACAAGACTAATGAGGAATGCACTATCTAAGGGGTCTGTCTTGTTCTGAAGCCAAGTTTTCCAGACAGGTCCTTTTAAGGAAGAAGACATAATATCTGTCTGGCCCTGGAGTAACTGCTGAAGTGTGGAGAGGGGCTGTGAGGTCATTGCTTTTACTCTGTTTCTATCAAAAGTACTAAGTTTTCAAGCTTTGGCAGAACTGGTTACAGTGTGGCATGGTCAGTTCTGGCTCAGCCCAAACCAGGTTTTGTCTCAGAGTAAATATAGTCTAGGAAATGAATAGACTCCAATTTATTCAGTTGTGCTATATTCCTTCATTTGAGCCCTTAGAAAAAGTAAGAATGCTCTCTGGCGGAGTTTTACTTTTAGTAATAAGGTTCCTGCCCTAGAAAGGAAAAAACATTGTTGTGCTGTACTTGTCCAGGCTCCCTTTTTCAGTTTTCACAACTTATTTTCTTCTGTTTCCTGTAAGATTGGAAAATGAATGACTGCAGATCTAAACTTCACAATAAAGAGCTGCATTGGGTATTCCACTTGTGCTTAGTCACAATTAGTTTAGTTGTCTTGCAGTAAACTATAACACTCAGATTTTATCTGGTTTGTGGTGGGAAACTGAAGTGTTGAAGTGTTAGCATCCCTGAACTCCTGCACCTGACCCAGCAAGGCACCTGAAGTGAAATAAGCTTGTGATAGCACAGTAACTTATTTAATTTAAATTTGACTTCCAGAAGGGTTTTAAGGATTTAGGTTTCTGTAGCTATGTAGATTGTGGCAGTATCTTTATAAACACAGGTAAAAGATTTTGTGTCAAGTTGCCTTTGGAACTGGTGTCTTTGCCATTAAGTGTGGCATTATGAAATGAGGAAGCAGAAGCCAGGCAGTCTTGCTTCATTATCATTGTAGTTTCTTTCCTTTTTTGACCGAAACCCCAGATCCTACTTCTGCTATTGAATTTCAGGCTTAGGTTATGAGAGACTCAAGTAGTGGGTTCACTGTTTCAGTCGCTCTCATTTCAGTATTTCGAATGTTTTGCAGTGAGTTATTGCAGAAATAAACCAGCACAGCAAACAGACCTGCAATACTTTCTCAGGGTAAATGTTTTATGTGGATTCTGCAGTTGTGTAAATAGGGCCAGTAAGTGACATATCCAGTTTCACTTGGGAAGTTTATTTTAGATTATAGTTTTCTACTCCAGTCTATCATTCACAATACCATCATCTCTCTCAACAATGCCTTCTGGGTATGATTTTCTCCTCTTGACACGTGTAGCTGTGTAGAGAGGTTTTCCAGTTTCTGTACCTTTCATATGTACACTTTGGTTTTCTTTGTCTGCCTTGCTTTATTGGGAAAGGTGTTGTCTCATACCTAGATGCAATTCTCTTTTCTGCCCAGGAGCTTCTCTTCTCTCTTTCCTGGGCTACAGCAATGTCAATCTATTTAAATAAATTCCAGAAATGCTGTTTAATCAATTACTGGAACACCATGACCATAGAGTGACTTCCTCTAACTGGAATACAAATATTTTAGAAAAGTTTAGACCTCTTCCAGATTACTCAGATGGGATTATTGTACATGGGTTTAAAATTGTTAAATCAAAACACATTAAGTCAGATGACTTGTCCAGAGTTAAAACCTGTTTAAGAGTGAGGGTTCCTGTGCCTCAGACCATGCCATGTTTGCCATGATGGTTTTTCTGAGCCACACAGGGCCTGCAAATAGGATTTTTTAACTCTGCACCATGTTTGCTTTCTCAGGCAAGATTTATAAGTTGACCAGCACCTCACAGAGTGACCTTTACACGTGGGATTACATTGCCTGTTTAGGTAATGTACTATAACCCCGTCACTATCTGTGTTAAAGATCTTGGATAATGACTGAATGTTACACTCCTTCTACTGGCTGGTATCTGTGTATTGTAAAAGTTAGTGCAACACTAGACCATTCTGGCCAGATGCCAAGGGCAAAAGTATGTGTTCTTTGCCAGGAACATGAATAATATTTTAGACACCTTGGACTACTTTCACATGCTTGAACACTCAAAACCCTTCCTGGCATCATTTCATCAACTAAACTGTGGTAATTTTAATAGTAGTCCTTCTATACAAAATGTAAGAAATTAAAGCTTTAAAAGTAATATGATTTGACAAAATAAATGAAAAAAAAACCAAACCTTGAAAGTAAGAAGTCTTTTTCTGATAATCTGCATTTTAGGATGAATGCTTGAAAGGAGAGCCTGTAGGGGAGGGGGAAAAATAAGAAAGATTCTTTGATTTAGGCAATAATAAAGAGACTTTAAGCTTTGCTTATTATTGCATCACAAGCAGTGAGAAGAATTCAGCCTAGCTGCTGAAGAGGCTGCTGTGGGAGCAGCTGGCATAACATGAGGTGGTGTTTCAGCTGAGAAGGGACTGACCATTTCTCCAGTGACTGGAAGTTTTCGAACTTGACCAGCTTTTGAACCTAATCCAGTGTTAGAGTTACCTCGCTTTCAGTTGCATAATTTAGCAGTGGAACTGGAGAAGTCTTTAAGACTTTCTTCTCCTTTCCAGAGAGGCTGAAAAGACCCTGCTGGTTTCATCTCTGCCAATAGCAGAGGATTTCTTGCTCATGCTTCAAGTTGAGTGCCAGAGAAAGCCCTGTACTCGCACACCCAGTGATCCTGAAAGCCTTGAGAGCTTGTTTGCTTCTCTTGTAACACACAACTTAACACTGAGGCATTGGATTTAACTCAGGGCAGAAATTTAGCCACTCATCTGAAGTGTTACTGGAATAACAAAAGTTCAAAATCTTGGTAACAAGATGGATTTTTCATGCTGTGTCCTCAGATTTTGGGCACAGATTGCAATCCCAAGAATCCAGAAAGCTTAAATCACCTTTTTGGACATCAGTGTAGAGAACTATTGAGATAATGCTTTAAACAGATTAAACTCAAGCACACTCAGCATTAGAAGTATTTCTAGGAAGAGGAAAAGAAATTGGGATATTTCTGGAACCAGATGGAAAATACAAAAAGTCCCTGTCTGTAGAATCTAGTAAGATATTTTAAAGAACAAAGAAACCTCTCTCTAAGCAGGTTAATAAGCTATTTAAATTGTGCCCACAAAAAATTAGAAGAAGGTGAACAGAAAGACAGCAAATCTGAAAGGCTAATATTTATCTGGAAAAGCTACTGTTGACCAGAAATTGAGGTTACCAGGTGTTAATTTGCTGGCTACCTCACTTAATTGGGGAAAAATTAGAAGGAACCAGATTGTGCTCACACCTTTTCTCTCAGTTCTTTAAAAAAAAAATTCTAGTGCAAAATGATGGAAGAGAAATAAAAGTGGGTGTTGGGAGTGGGATAAAATGGCATCTGTAGCATCCTGTATCATGTGCCAACAGTACTCTCCTGACAGCTGTACTGATTGGGCAATACAAGAGCTTACACCCCTCTCTGATTTCAGTATTTTATTAGAAAAGTTGCTGTCAAAACTGAAATATTAATGTAGGAAGAAGCCCAGCTTCCCTTGATTGTAACATGTAAGTAGTATTTTGGAAGGTGTGCAGAGACAGGTGTTCAGAAGTGGTTTTGAGGCAAATGAATTTGGCTCATGAATTAAAACATCACAGTCCCACATAATTGTTTTGTCAC
This sequence comes from Pycnonotus jocosus, assembly GCA_013400435.1. Taxonomy (NCBI): domain Eukaryota; kingdom Metazoa; phylum Chordata; class Aves; order Passeriformes; family Pycnonotidae; genus Pycnonotus; species Pycnonotus jocosus. Next base: position 325,198 of record VWYP01002610.1, on the reverse strand, counting down.
CAGACTAATTAAGCCAAGAGTTGTCCTTGTTGTGGAAGGGGACCGCTCACCTCTGCCATCTGTTGGGACTCTTCCTCTCCAGGTGACAACTGCCTGCTGGAAGAGCCTTTCTTTGCCTTCATCCCTCTTCTTGCCATGCTGCAGTTGGAGATGCCTGACCTTTTACAGCTCTGTTCCTGGATAAAGAGTAAAACTTCCCTGTTCCAGCAGACAGATATACAAGTATTGCAAATAGGGTTATGACTCAGCCTTTCCCCAGGGACTCAGCGCTGGAGCGAAGGCGGAGCAGGGAACGACACAGAGCCCCAGACCAAAAGTGCTTAGAATTTCCCATCCTTAAATCAGCGTCCTTGTAATCTAACAGAGTTAAAAGATGAATCAGCCCTACAAAAATGCAGGGCTGCTCGTGATTTGTTGGAGGTACAGGGGAATGGCAGGAATAGTACAGGGACTGTGGTAATCTTTTGGAGACACACCAGGCTCAGCATTAACAGACAGAGATCCAGTGCCAGAGACATCAAGCTTTCTAGAACAGAAGAGATGCCAAAAGCTCTGTTTGGGTTAGAGGATACTGAAGGGAAAGCCTCAGGGGTAATGGATCCTTGCCCAGTGAGCATAACCCCTGTCCCCACTGTAACCTTGTGCTGAAGAGAGACTTTGCATTTTCAGAAATATTTAAATGTCACATAAACTTTTTGGGGATTTAAACTTTGCTCACAGTAGATGATGAATTTTGCTAGTAGTCTTGGAGAAGAAATAGTATTTATCTCCTTGTTTAGTGTTAGAGAGAACAGACAAGCTTACTGCAAGACATAAAAGGCAGGAGATAAATCTGAATGTGTGATAATGTCAGAGCTCTTTCCATAGCTGATGTGAGGCTGGACTTAGTCAACTACTAATCAGCTGCAAGCTGGGAGAGAGTTACTGGAGGCTGGAAGATTCTTCTAGGAATCAATATGCTAAATATATCGAGGAAGATGCATTACAGACAGGAACACTTCCTGCTGATTGCCTGTGTGCTGATGAGGCTCGTAGTGAGGTGGCCCCGTTCCCAATTCAGTCATCTGTTGCCTGTGTAGTTCAGTCGGAGGTGATGCTGCACTGTTTCCTGGCAAGTGGATACACAAATGGGAGAGAAATGGCTTAAACTTGTTTCATGTCAGCCACCAAATAACCATTGGCATGGACTCCTAGATAAAGCCAGTCTGGAACAAAGCAGTTTTGTGTAGAACACCAAAAAAAAGAATCCTGTGCTTTTTAATGACCCAGTCTCCTGAACTTCATCCAGCTCCACCCTCAACAAAAAAAGAAAGACCAAGAGCTTTAATGCCTTCTCAGAACATACATATGTCAGTTCAAGACTATTTAATGAACTCTTTTGAAGTCTTCGTTCTTAACCTACCTCATGGCATTGTGTCAGAAAGTAGCACCCTGGAGTTTGAATACTAGGCAAATATTCCAGAATAATTTAATCCTCAGGTGATATGCCTGGGAGGTGGACCTCCATAGAAGTACTACATGTAAAGTGTTGTTCATAATGAGAGACCCCAGGTAGCTCTGCCTTGGCATCTTTTCATGTTTGATTTGAGACCACGCACATTATTCCCCAGCCACTGTGGCCTTTGAGCCAGAATAGCTCTGTCGAAGACCTTCCTGTTAGCAGTCCTTTGGTAGACAGCAAAGGAAAGCTGTCTGGCAACAAATCCTAGCAAGCAGAGCTAGTTTAACTGGTCAAGATTTTTTTTTTTTTTTTTTCCTCCTGCGGTACCAGGCTTTAATTGTCTGAAAATCTCAAATCATTGTAAGCAGATCCAAGGGTTGAAGAAACAGAAACCCAACTCCAGCAGTTCTGGGGTATATTCCTGGAGCTGCTTTCCAAGAGTAAATAGTCATTTCAGCTGTAAAGCACAAGTCAGCTGCAAGGAAATCTAGTGATCAAGATAAACTGTTGTGTTTTCTGCTTTTCTTGGTGACAAGTCATCGTGTGGCTCTTAGTTCTAAAGAGAATAGCACTGAGCACAGTCACACACGTTTTCCATTGATTGGTTGGTAGGAAAAATTGATTGTGTGTGTGCTATACAGTGACTGTACATAGCTCTGTGTACAGCATCACGCTGGTTTCTCTCGCAATTTACCTATTCATCAAGTGTAAATAGCTGCTGTTTGCTGCAGCCAGGGCTGTGGGAATCAGTGAGTAAACCCTCTGTGGAATAAATCCCAGGCAGTTTGCAAACAGCCAGAGCTTCCAGCTCCTGGCTGAACTGAAGAATCACAAGTGTGAAACGCACTGCGAAAACATTTTTGCCAGTGAAATGTGTGTTGTCCTGGTGGGAAGAAGGGCTCAGAGAAATTGCTTCTCTGCAGTTCAGAGCGTGTGGGTGTCTGGTCCCCACACAGTTTGCTAGAGATGCCTGCAGACTCTGCCTGCTGCGAAAGAGATTTTGCTCTTTAGGTACTCAAAAACTCTTGGGTGCTTTATGCTGTAACACCAGGTGTTCCACATAACCTGCCACGTGCCTGTATATCAAAATATGAAAAACTTAGACCCTAGGGTTTAAATGTGTGCACTGTGTACACCAGAGCACTAGGACACATTGCTGAGTTCAGGGGGATGGAGGAAAGGTGCAGAGTGCAACTTAAGAGGCTTGAATGTCAGTATTCCTGTGTTGGTTTATGTTGCCTTTCTGCAGGTGTCTGAAAGCAAACCCTGAAGTTACAGAAAGCAATAGGTTAAAATCATGTTCTGTGGGTATGTTTCTTCTAAATCCATTTGAATGTTTTGAGGTTTTAAGAGCTGGTGTCAGTTAAGGAGAAAAATGAATTTGTGGTGAAAGACTTGGAGTCAGGAGGATGAGGCTTGTTCCTGGCTCTGCAGTGCATCTCCCATGTGATTGTGAAAGTTACAAAATCTTTCTGTTGCAGTTTCCTATTCTTACTGCAGGGATAGGAGTCTTTTTAGAGGCATGGTAGCATCTTTACAGTTAATTAAGCATTAGTACCTTGTATCCAAGATCTCTGGTAGAAATTCTAGAACTGATATGTGAAAAACAAGTGCCAAAGTCAGCACAGCTTTTAGGTTTCCTGAAGAACCTGCTTAATTTTGGTTACTTTGGGTAGCATGTTCAAAACAAAACCTGGGGGGGAGTCTTTGGGTATTGCATATATTCCTCCCATCACACTGAACTTAACTGTAAATGGCCTTTTGAGGTGCTAGTTCAGCCTCAGCTCCTTTTTAATATTCTTGTAAAAAGTGCTTGTAGATGCATTTATTTGCAATTTAACTGTGTTCCTTCTTTTCACTGCTGAATTCATTTCCTTGGTGCTTTAAAGGACTTCATTGTACAGCACAGTTGTCACTGAGGATGGGAAGTGTCACTCAGAGTAGAAGCTGATAGCAATAAAATTACTGTGTTCCCATAGATTCACTTGAGTGCCAACTCCCATTTCTGACCTGTCACATAATTGGGACCAGCCCTGACCTGTGTAGGAGGGTGACCACCAACACAGCTCATTACAGCTGTCAGCTTGGATTTTCTTGGTGGGGCTGTTACCGGAGGGAGGTAAATGTGTCCTGCAGTAGAGAAGCAGGAGGAATACTCCTTTTCACCCTTTCTTTTCATTTTCTGCTGTTACTCCCCATTTTCTTTGCTTTCTGCCTGTCATGTTATGTACTGTTGGAGATAAGAATAAAAGGCTTTTATTTCAGAGCAGGGAGAAGGGAAGGATGCTTTATCAAGATTAAATACTTGTGGAAGTAGAAGTATTAAATTTTGGGATTCAACAGGCCTGATGCCTCAGCTTTATGCTTTGTTCCTATATCCTTTCTGTGTATTCAGCATGAATGCTTGGAGGCATAGGACGTCAGGCTGCCCATCTGCCAGATAAGGTTCAACTTGCTATATCAATAGGTACCCAGTTAATGGAAGGATTGCATTTCTTCAGGGTCTATAAAGCATTTAAAGGTCGTTGAACTGGAGACCATGTAAATGCAACTGTTGCCAAGATGAATTAACTTGTGCTGCAGGAACAATGAATCCATTTAGGACCTCTGAAACCAAGATTATTGTTACAAATTTCGAATCACAGAATTACTACAATGCGATGGGGAAAAATGCAGAGGTTCACGAGGGAGGTGTGGAGATTTCTCCCAATTTAATTTCTTTTGTTTTGCCTCTCTGCTTACAGATTCTCACAAACACAAAGATAAACACAAAGACCGAGAACACCGGCACAAAGAGCACAAGAAGGACAAGGAAAAAGACCGGGAAAAGTCCAAGCACAGTAATAGGTGAGGAAAAAGTGGATGAAGTCTTTGTAGTTTAAAACACCATTGAATGTACATACAGTCTTACAAGCATTACTCTCATAATAAATGAGTATGGAATTGCTACATTCTGAGTGTGGTTTTTATAAGTGTAGGTGCTTTAAGCCTGATTTTTGTCGTTGCCTGCATTTCCATGTGGGTGGCTGAAGCTGTGTATCTTGCAAATGTGAGCTGATACTAAAGTATAAATGAATATTGTAGCTTAGTGTTAAAGGTGTAGAAAACTAGCTCAGCCTCACCTTCATGCAGATTGATGGGTTTTATTCATAATCTTTTGTGTGTGGCTCCAGTTTGTCAGAAATGTGGAGTTCTCTTCATGCTGGTATAAACCCCCACTGCTTTAGCACAGTGAGACACTTGTGTGGCTACTAAGCCATCTCATAATTAGAAGTGCCTGGAAAGCTGGTCCCCCAGAGCCATGCTGGTATCCTTGGCCTGTCACCACAGTGGCTGAATATCTGAGCTGTGTGAGGCAGCACTGGGAAACTGCTGGGTCAGATGGATCCCAAAGGATTGTGAGCTGTTTTGCCCAATGTGATTTATACTCTACACTGCCACTGGAGGTGGAAGGTGTTTGATGCCAGTCGCTTGCCAGGTGACCCACATTGATGTGATGGCCTGTAGCTCTTAAGCTGCTGCATTCCTTGATCGACTTGCTCCCTGGCCTGGACTGTGGAAGCAGAATGTGGAGGTCTGTGTCATGATTTGGTGTGGTGGAGGACAGGGCAAGTATGTCACAGCTAGGATGTTACCATGGGGAATTTTCCTTGTTGTAACTCCTGACACACAAGTGTCGTGGAGCCTAAATTGCCACCAAAACTTGCAAAAACTAGTTCCTGGAGGGAAAGTTTCTGGTGTGACACTTGGTGAATGACAGATAGTGTTTATGCTGTGGGCAAGCAAGTGTATTAAGGAATTGCTGTGCAACTGTGATAGCACTGTCTGAAAAGTGACAAAAAAGTTTGTGTTAACAATGATTTCTATTAAAAAGAAGCATGTGTCTTTGATGGGGAAAAAACCCTAGGCCAAATAACTTGCATTTGCTGGCTCTCACAACAAAGATGAAATGCTTTGGACATATTCTTTGCCTTTGTTCACACATCTATATTGCCTTGATTTCTAGTTTTCATTTTCCTGATCATCATACACCCCAAAACTGACTGCCTCACATTTCCAAATGTTCATTGCTTCGCTTCAAAAACAGTTTCCTGAAATCCTAGCAGAGCACATTCTTTTGTAAGGAGTAATGTAAGCACTGTCTTTAAATTCTCAAATTCATTAATGTTTTGAATTCATTTGTGTAGGAGTTGGAAATGGTCAGCGTGTTTTTAACTGGAAGAACTAATTATGGCTCATAACTTGAAGCTGACTTTGCAAAGAATAAATACCAAAATAGTGGAAAGAAGAGAGAATGGCTGTGATGATTTGCGAGGTGTAGCTCAGGAGGTGATATGTAATCATGCTTTATCTTGAAGTACTTCCTTCCTCCCTACCATGTTGTCTTGGAATCCCTCTGGGAAAGGCATCATGTTTTCTAGGCACTGTGCCTAATGCTCCTGGTTGTTTTCATGTCTCTGTTAAGTCCTTGTGTGTCCTGTGAGCACAGTATCTGCTGCATCCTGGGGTTCCCAAAACAAGGTCCCCCTCTGTGGGTGGCATCACTGAGTGCATGCATGTGCAGGGGGTTTGTTCAAGGCATTTTTGGGGGGAAATTACACAATAATGCTCTGCCCCTCGTGTTCCTTCACAAGGGAGGGCTTCACTTTCCCAGACTGAGTGCACACTCTGCCTTTCAAAGCTGCCACCTTAAAAATGAATGTATTATAGTGCCAAATCTGGAGATTCAGTTTTGAAAGTGGTTCTCTGGGAGTTTATCATACATGGGCATGCCTGTGATCCTCTTGGGATCGCTCCTTTAGGAATGCTCCAGAATCTTCACTATCCCATTCATGCTCAGTGATACACAGTGTTGCTTGCTGTGTAAAAACAGCAGACTTGTAATAGAACTTCATAGAAATAATTGAAATTTAAACATTTATTCCCTAAATACTTTGATTCAGCTGTCACCCATGCAATTCCCTAGCTATAAGTTGCTGTGAGATTCAGATTGTAGGTGACCATTGTTTGAATGAAAAAAGCCTGCCGGTTTGTACTGAAGTTTCTCCTTTAACAGTGGAAAACAAGTGAAAAATAGGCATGAATCTGGCAGAAATTAAAGAAAAAATTCTCCAGGAAACAAGAACGGGGTGAAGGGGTTTCAGTGGTTTTTACCTGTATGAATAATTTTTAAAGCACTTGACGAAAGGCTGTATATTAATCCTTTAGAGAAGTTTATCTTAGATTTATCAAATTGCATGTGAATCTTCACAAAACCCATTCTGTATTTCAGAAAAGCTGCTGTGTTACTGCTGCAAAAGCTGTGCGGTATCTTGGGTAGTTCTCAAAAGAGGTTGAATGGTGCTTTAGCAGAAATCGAAGCCATTGTTTTCTGAGAGACTTGGATTGGTACGTCTGTGACATTTTATCCGTGGTGTGTGAAGAGCCCCTGATTGCATTCTGAGAAGCACAGTGAAGAGCAGTGTGTGGTTGTGTTTGAAGCAGATCGTTTTTGTGTCTGTCTGTAATAGTTTGACAGTTTCATTTCCTGTCCTGTACTTAAAAAAGGCTTTTAAAATAAAACCTGCATCAAGAAGACAGAACAACTCCAATGCAGGAGAATAAATGTTTCCTGTATCCAGACTTTGAAGGATCTAAACTGCCAAGATAAGTCTCCGAAATACCTAAAATAGACAATTTTGATTTCATATGACAGAAGTGTGTGGAGTGGTATGCAGAACTTCTTAATTTTGGTTCTTGCTTTCTTCCTCTCCCACTCACAAGATGACACTTCTGTGTCTTAACCACTCATTTACAGCTGTAGTAAACTGGGAGAGAACATTTGTGTGCCTCAGACCTCCCCATCACCTTCAAGGAAAGAAAATGCAAAGCCCACTTAAGAACAGTCTATGAAGGAATAAATCCACATCACTGTCCAACAAAGTGTGGTTTTTTTGCTCATTTTCTCAGCCCCATATTTCCTGGTCTCCAAACAAAAATCTAATACACATCCATTAAATATAAATGTCAGTGGTTATAAAAATAAAATGAAACAAACCCCATGTGGCAATAGGTTTCTGATCTGTGGGAGTTGAGTGTTTCAGACAAGTAGACCACATAAAATAATGGAATAACAGGTCCTCTGAAGCCAAGCCTTGTTAGGGAGCGGGCTGGAAGTGTTGGCAGTAACAGGTGTGTCTGTGCCAGGTGTCCTGGGCTCTCTGCAGGGAGAGTGAGTGGGCTGCCAGGAGCCTGAGGAGGGCAGGGCTGGCTGTGACAGGGGATGGGAGCAGAGAGGCAGCTCTGCAGTGCTGAGCCCTGCTGTCAGCCTGACAAGCGCCGGAGCCGCAGGAAGAAAATCTTCTGTCAGATTGCATATTTCCTCCATTTACTAAATCTCTTGTGATCACAGCTTGGGATGAATCGAGGCGTGGAACACAGAAGGGATTCGCAGACCTGATCTTCACTGGCATAATTTTACGGTTTTGCTAGGAAAAACACAGATTCCAAGCATTTGTTAGCCATGGATAAAGATAAATTTCAGTTCAGGTTTCTTGCACACCTCCTCTGGTTTATGACGTGATCCTGATCTGCTTGGAATGGTGTGTGTTGGGGACAGGAAGAGGCAGGAATACCCAATGTAGGGGTAAAGGCAATTTTAAAAAATGACTTCTCACCTGCTGTTTGCTAGCACATGGGTTTGTTTTTCTACCCCATTTTAGTGCACAGTTCACCTTAGAGCAGTTTTCTAATGTGACACTGATTTCCAGTAGTGAAAATTTTTACTTTTTATTTAGTAGTCTCCTTAATTCTCACATGTCCATAGAAAGCATGTGCTAAACATGATCCTCATTTCAATTGTGAATATTGTTCTTATTCCTAAAATTTTTATCAGCTCTTGATTAGTTCAGCTTTTTATTTTTTTCCTGTTGCTGAAGGCTTGATCTAGTATCTGTGAAAAGATTCCTTTCACCACTGGGAAGAATGGTTTCAGGTTATTGCATTGCCAGAAACCCAGCAAAACCTTTGAGACTCACGTGTTTATTCCCTGTAATTCCATATGATAACCCTCTAACAGCGTAATATCCTGCAAGCCAGCTGAAAACCTGTCCTTCCCTGGGGTGCTGCTGCTTTGGAAGTGCTCCGTGCACAGGCAGCTCTCCCTTGGTGTGCATTAGCCTGGATGCGATCACAGCTTTCCATTAATACTGTATTGCGTCAAAGGAGGCAGGGGCTGTGTCACCTGTGCCCTGTCCCCATCGTGTTTTTAGGCTGCACTGAAATCACAACTCCCTGTTATTTTACGCCTCAGTTGTGCTGCAGCAGCTCCCGAGTAGGCACGGCTCCGATGGCAACCAGCTCTGGCACTCGCTAGTAGCAGATTCCCTGCCACGAGCTAATTACAGCAGAGAGAGGAAATAAGAGACACTTTAGATAAAGCATCCTTCTCAGCTTGTGGTTTTGAAGCTGGAATGGAAAGGGCCTGGGAAGGGATTATTAACGTACATAAATGGCACCTGAAGAATGCAGTGTTAAATTACTGCGAAGCTGTTGCAGTTTGAAGGAGGAAGCTGTGATCTGCACATCTGCTGTTCTTTGGAAACACTTTCCACTTGTGACTTTCCCATGTGATCTCGGCCTGAGCAGCTGCTGCCAGGTGCCTGGGCTCCCTTCCTCTCCCTCTCCTGTCTCCTGCAGGCATCCTCACTTGGAAATATATCCATGCTTACAAGGGAAATGGCTTCTTCTGATGCATTTTCTGCTTCATGTGCTTCAGCCTGCGCTCCCCACAGCCTGTGGATGTCCTTGTTTACACTAAGACTGTAAATGGAAGACAGTAAGCAAGCTGGCACAAAGGATGCAGTGCTTCAGGAGATGTGTGTACTCACCTGGCCTTTGTCTGAACTAAGCCAGTAGTACAATCATACACCTGTAGATGATGTAATCCTTGTTCTGCCTGTGTTAATGTGATCTCCTGCTGCACTTGGTTACCTTAAAAACACACTTACAGTGCAGGTTTGTCAGCATTAAGCACCTTCCAGAGGCATATCTCTAAGTTCTGTTGCAGTGATGTGACTGCAGTGGTCTGGGTGAGAAGGAAGACCTTACTTTGTCAGCAGGGCTGGGTATGAGCAATTGTTATGATCCAGTTGTACTGTTTTCAGGCTAGCTTCCCCTGGAGCTTCCCTCTGTCTTACAGGGGTTTTGCTGTCCTACTTCCATGACTCCAAGCTGGCTTGTTGGCAGAGAGGTGTGTGCAGAATGGTAACAAAGGGTACACAGAGCTCTGAACAATGAATTCAAGATAAAATTAGCAGTGTGCATGTGATCTTGAGACCATTTTGCTTGGTTTCTTTAAAGGAAAGTGATTTTTTTTTCTTCTAGTTTTGAATTGACCAGGAAGATAGACTTCTGATCTTTAAATTGTTCCCAGTCCTTCCTAATAATAGCTTTGGGATTGTCTGAAATAGCTTTCTGATAGAAGGCTGAAACTCCATCTTCAGGGTAAGGATGGCATCCTGTTGCCTTCTCTTTTCTTTTGAGATTAGTGTGGTGGTTAAATTGTGTTCCCTGTAGGTTCACATGTGTATCTGAGCCAAATGAAAGACCAAAGCAGCTCAGCTTGACTGCAGTTAATATGCGAGCAACTTGCTTTGCTTTGGGAGAAAAAAGAAGTTCCTCTTCTAAGGGTTGTTGCTTGGGGCCTTTGTTATCGGCTCATTTCCAAGGGAGCTGGAGATTTCCATCCCTCCAAGAGAAGAGGGGCACAAGCCTTCCTTGATTCACATGTCAAAAGTTCTGTGCTGAGCTGTTGGAGAGCTGTGCTCCAGTGTCTGGAATGACACAGGGCTGGCAAGCAGGCTACTTAGAAACAGGGGAAAGAAATTTATGCTCTCTTTTAACATTGGAGTGAAAAGTACACAGTATCAGATTTTTAGCTAGGGAACTCCTTCCAGTCACCAGGAGCAGCAGCAAGCAGGACCTCGGGGCCAAGCCACCAGTGCTGATCTTTGGAAAATGAAGCTGCAGAGTGAAACTGGAGACAGAGTTTCCTTAGGTTATCTGAGCCCACATTACTTGGGTGAGAAATGTACTGCTCATTGCAGAGCAAAGGGGAAGGATAGTCTTATGATAAAAAAAAATTAAATCTAGACCAACATCTAAGACAGAGTCAGGAAGCCAGACTTCTTGATTCTGGCTCTGATGCTGAAAAATCTAAGAAACTACACTGAAAAATTTAGATAAGGTTGCATGACAGCTTTTCAATGCTGGCCACTTACTCTCTGTCAAGAGGGATGTCATTTCAGCTCCTACTCAAACAAGCCTAATTTTTTAGAGGTTTTAGCACTTTTTTAAATTCCTGCTGTAGTCTGTAGGCATTCAGCACACACAAATATTGTCTCTGCCTCTCTAGGCCTATGGGATTTTGTTTCTGTTTCAGTCTTAGCTTTGCAGATAATAGATTGTCATCCATTAGGTTGCTTTTAATCATGCTTTGTGCACATCCCAGGGCTCTTCCAGTGATGTACTTTTGGCTGCTAGTGAGATTGAGTATCATGTTTTGGAAAACCAGAATGTTTCTCTTTTTGGTTTTGAGGGGATTTTTTTTCACTATTCCAAACTCCCAAGCAACAGGCACTGCCATGAACTTTACCTCAGAGCACTAACTCCAGTGGTTGCAGTGTGTACCATGCTTTAATGACACAAATTAATGTCTGAGTAAAACATGTTATTTCAAGAAGGATTTAAATATCAAATAAGAACAAGTCAAAAAATAAACACAAGTAGACTTGGAAAGAGCAACATGGGTCTGAGATACTGAGATGATAGAGGAAGATTAAATATTGATTATTCATGTTGAATGTTGTTATTATTATGAGTATGGGTTTAAATATATGAAGGCTGAGATACCTTTTAAATTGTCAGCCTTAAATCTTTGGCAAATGAGGTACCAGTGCAAGATATCAAGTCAGAATTTCCAGACCTTCCTGAGTTTAAAAATTATTAGTAATGTGTGAGTTTTTTACTTTCAGACAGTCAAGGAATCTGATTGGAGCAAAGGAAAATTAAATAGGTGTCTTGAGATTGGAATACTGATGAATAAACAGGGTACAGAACCTGTGATGAGAGATCTGAGCAGCAGCAGCAGCAGGCATGTTGTGGATTTCCAGGATCCAGTGTCAGGATGTTCCGTGTCTGTACTCGCATGTCCTGAGCACACTGTACATAACATGATCTGCTGGGCAAGAATAGTCTGCAGTTGTTGAGTCTGCTCACAGGCAACTTGTGGTGCTGTGTCTAACTACAAGCATTCCTAGAGTGCCTGTTGCCTTTTGATGTTCAGACAGGCCTTCACTGCTTTGTGTGAAGAGGTTGCTAGAGAGTTAAAATGAAGCTGGTTTCTCTTGCTGCTGGTCTCTTAGAGTCACACAGTATGTGAATATACTGATTTCCTTTGGAGATGGATTTTCATGCTTTAGCTGCTTGTGCTTGGATGGCTGGTGTGTGTTTATTCAATTTATTCAATGTATATTTATTGGAGTGTTATCATTCAAGCTATTCTGGGTTTGAATTATTTAGACCTTTGACAGGTTCACATGCATCTGTCCATGCTGGTGTCTGCAGCTGTAACCTGGGTGTGGGTTGGTGTATTTATGACTGAGATTACCTTGCTCCTAATCACACACAGACTATGGGAACTGGTTAATGTGCTGCTTGCTCATCAACCTTTTTGCAGTTTGTTTCTGTGATAGAAAGAAGTCTCCAAGAATCTGTAGTTTTTAAAAATCATGCTCTTGCCCAGCATTCCCGGCTTGTTTTTCAGGGCTGTGTTCACCCAGATTGCTTTGGGCTTGCACCTGAGCGTTGAAATAACTGAAATAAGGAAAGTGCCTTTTTCTAGTAAAGCTTTGTAGTGCATTTTATAATCTAAGGAGAAGCACAGTGTGTCTCAGAGAAGAGCAGTGATGGGAGTCAAGGGCTGAAAAGGGAGAATGTGAACAGCCAGCATGAGGAAGGCAGCTTGGTTGGTGCCTCTCCATGCTGATTTACACCATGCCTTTGACTTGCTAAAGCCTTGGGTGACCTCAAGGAGTCCACACAGCCTTATAAGTGTGTACTGAAGGCCTGTAGAATTGCCAGGCTTGTTGCTTGGCTTCCACACCACTGCTGCTAATCCTTGTGGCCAGTTCTTGATGTTTCTATTCTGAGTCTCCTGAGTATTGCTTCACTTTTGGCTTCAAGGTTTGTCATTCCATGAGAAACCTCAATTTCATTTGAAAATAGCCACGTGTCTTTCTAGTTGATAAGAAAAACTTGAAAATGTGATACAAATTTATCCTGTCTCAGAAATCAGAAGTGGGTAGAAAAAGAATAGTAAAGGATTTTTTCTTCTCCTTGTATGAATTTTCTCCTGTGTTCTGACTAGAGATTCTAGGTATTTAAACTCTCAATACTGCTATTCATAACACCAGAGTAGCTACAGGCCAGACTCTCACTTGGAAACACCTTTGTTGGGTTCTTGCCTCACAGGATGGGGCTGTTTCAGCAGAGCTGGGCTGGCTGTGGTGGCATCAGCAGCTCCAGCTGAGGACTGCAGCATTATTCCTGCCTTTTCTGTTTGACTTTGCATAAACACAAGGACATCACACATCCTGTTTGCTCTGGTTTTCCCATCTGTTTGGGAATAATAGAGATCAGCGGTTTTCTCTTTAAGTTCCAGAGATGAGAGCTGCTACAATGACAAACTGTTGTCTGAGCAAAAGCTGACACGGGCATTGACGGGGCTGGCGGCTCTGTTCCAGTGACCTTTTATGTGGACTAGGAAGAGAGGAAAAGCAGAGACAGTGGGAATTCATCCTAAATGTTGAGCTTTAAGTATAGCAACTGTGGATTTCCCCAGCAATCCAAGCTGATGGGTTTCCTAAAGTGGAGGCTTGGCAAACTGGGATTTTGTGGTATCCCTCCTGTTCTTCTTCCTCTTAAGGAGAATGGGTCATGCCTGACAGGAGCCTGTGGTGGATTTTCCTGTTAAGGTGATCCCTTATTTTTTAGGGTTTGTAATCATCAAAACCTGTGACTCTTTACCACTGGAAATCGTATTAGTCAAATCTCCTTGTGTTCTCCTCTGCAAACACACTCTCTTGTCTTGCAGTGAGCACAAAGATTCCTCGGAAAAGAAACACAAAGACAAGGAGAAAACCAAACACAAAGATGGCAGCTCAGAGAAACACAAAGACAAACACAAAGATAAAGACAAGGAGAAGAGAAAGGAAGAGAAGGTGGGTGTCTCCTTTGGGAGAGACAAGAGAATGGGTCTGGCTTATAAATCCTGAATAGTACAAACTCTGGGTTAGATGTAGCTTGTACTTCAAGTTTTTATCAACTTGGAGAGAATTATCCCAATGCTAACCCAGACACTTTGTTTGTGGAGTGCTAGATATGAACTCATAAGGGCTTTATCTGCAGGTATGTAAATAGAAACAGTTCCACTGTGGAGCTGTGTCCAATGGCTCCACATTTTCTCCCATTACATTTCACTTTGCCAAGCTTGGGTTCAGAGACAAGGGAGAAATGTCAGTCATACCACATTCAGTCCATGCAAGAACAAACTATATAATTCCAATTTGCTGAGGAAATTGGAGGGCCAAAAAGTACTGAATTAACTAAGACTTGCAGAAAATGTTGCCTTTCAGTCATGTAGGTCACTAAGGACTACAGGGGACGGAAATAGTCACAGTTCCTTCTGCAAGTTAAATACTCTGTGTTGTATGTTGGAAAATGCTAATCAACTCCTACTTTTTATGTTTTTCAGATGAAGTTATCTTCTGGTGATATAAAAATAAAGAAGGAAAAGGAAAATGGCTTCTCCAGGTAAGAAATCAGGTCTATGACTTGGAAAAGCTGCAGTTTGACTGTTCATAGGTGCTCAGTGATTGAATCCTCTCACTTGGTCTTGAGAAAAAATTGGAGCACTCTTAAGCCCTTCAGAAGATACTCAATTGTTCTCAATTATGAGAATGGGTAGATCTACTTTCCCAGTAACTGGAGATGGAAGCTGTGGAATAGCTGGTGTCTACCTGCACATGCTGGGTTTGTCTGAGTATTCAGGAGCTGGATTCTGCTGAGGACAGACTGAACTGTAGGAACACTGGTAGCTGGATTTGAAAGAGCCTCTGTTGTAAAAGTGAACCCTGCAGACACTCTGCTGGAGACAGGACCCAGCAAAGCCAGTCCAGATTGCCTCTGTGTGTCTCTCCTGTACTGTGACTGCAGCCTGAAGCCTTTGCAGAGGGGTGACAAGAGTGATGTGTAAAATCAGAAGTACCTTCAGGAAATGCATAGATGTCCTACTCTAGCACTAAATTCCTGCTTATAATAGAAGCTCCTGGACTTGAGTGTTGTATCAGTCAATGATAAGTAGTCTTATTAAAAACTTGAAGTGAGCAATTGATAGAAGAGTACCTCTTAAGAGTCAACCAAGGTCTCTTGTGACTCATTTACAATCCAGCCATTGGTTATTTTAAGGTTCTAGATCCAGTCCACTGGCTTACTGAAGGTGTGTGGCGTGGTGGATGGATGCATCCATATCTGTTAGTAAAGAACAGCACTTAGTTCATGAATTCTTTCAGTTTATGAGTCCACTTAAAAATCAAAACAAACAAAATTTTTCCAGTCTCACCACGTTCTGTGGATACAGAGAGTTTGGGAGAAAGCACCTGCCTGGCCCATGCCTTTTAGGTATTCTTTGTTTGTTTTGAACGTGCTCTTTTGACATGAGTTCTTCCATCTGTTTCGTTCCCCTGCTCTTACTTAAAAATGCAGAGGAAGGAGTCGGGCTTGGCGCAGGGCAGAGGCGCCATCTCCAGGCCCTTTGGGGAATGCTCCGGAGTACAGAGCAGTGACATTCAGGTGTTCCGTGGTGTAGCAGGCAGTTAATAACTCTCTCTAGCCTCGGCTGTTCAGCAGAATTGCGTGATGTGCTAATCTCACCAGGGATGTTGAATGCTCTCATATCAAGATAGCTGAATCCTCCTTAGGTCCAAGAGCATTTTTTCACATGCTCTTGTGAAAAAGCATCTCTTTTCACATGTTTGAGAAAAGCCTGGAGGAGCCATTGCATTTGTGTCTTCTTCAGGGCCAAGTGCTGGCTAAGAGTAAAGCAATTTTTTTTTTTTTTTTGTCCTGCTGAAATAATCTTTTCAAAGTTCTGCAGAGAAAAACGTCCTCACTCAGATGGTTTTTATTTTCTTCCTTAAGACTTGGTATGATGAGCAGCGTTACAGTCTTGGAAACAATGCAAGTCAAGGTTCAGCTTGGTTTTGCAGCTCCTTTCTTTACACAGACTTACACTTTATTTCTTCCATTACAAAACATTGTGCAATATTTCAGTTAAAATAGATAAAATTCCTAGTGACTTTACACACAGTAGTTCTGCATTTCTGCCTGAAAGGGACAATCTATTGAGTGAGACAATTACCTTTTTTTCATAGATGTTTTGCAACTGTCTCTGTGCTGCAGACTTGTGTCTTAGTCAATTCCAGGCGATGCAACAGAAAATGGCTTCGTAGAGCAGCTTGTTTTTATCTCCCCTGAGCTGCATCTTCCAGCACTGCAGTGGCTTTAGAGCTGTGAAGGAGCAAACTGCTTGTTCTGCTTCATGGACACACTGCCAGCTAACATGAGACTCCCTAATGTCTCCTGCTGACTGTGTTCCACAAAGCTGAATGCCGCTTATTTTAACTCCTACTTCATCTGATTGCAAAATCCCCATGTTGGCTCGGAAACTGAGTCAATCTGATATAGAAATTGTTGGTGGGACATGAATAAGAAAGCCCAAGATGGCACTAAGTACTTCAAAATGTAATTTTGGACTCTTTGAGACATCATTTTCTTTATGAACATCAGTGAAATGCTTCTGTGAAATCTAGAAATAATGAGTTTGTCTAACAGAATAGTCTCTCTTGCACTCATACCCTATTTTTTTCTTATTGCTAATTTCTTGGGATGTTATGGCTGAAAATATTGAGGCTAACTTTGTGGTCTGTTGAAAGGGACAGGATTGTTTGCTTCCTGCAGTTTGGACAGTGAAAAGAGACCGATCTGTTTAACTTTGCCAAATCTTTGTTTCCTTTTCTGGTTTTCAAATGCCTCAATATTTAGTTGGCAAAATATTCCGGGGAATAGCTTTCAAATCTTTGTTTAGTTGATAATCTTTTTCTCTCTTAGAAGGCTCAATAAGGATATTGAGTTGAAACTAAATAACATCCTGCATTTGACTCCACACAGGCATTTCAGTTTTTAAGTGTATTTTAAAGTGCTGGAAGCTACAGTTGTTTTTACTCAAAACCTCAGAGAAACAGGATGAACTTTGAGTTGTTGAAATTGATGTTGCTTGAGAAATGGCAAATGTATAGACATTGAATGACTCTCCTTAGACTGTCTGTGTGTATTGAGAAAATGACCCATCTCAAGTGTTTGGGGTCTTGTGATGGCAGCACGTTCTGTGGAAGACATGCCCATTTTGCAGATGATTATTTCTTAGAACTTAGTTGTTGCTGGTTTCTGAGAAGCTTCCTATTTGAAAGTAGACTTGTGTTTCTTTGCTTCTTGTTGCAGCCCACCACGTATTAAAGATGAACCAGATGATGATGGGTTTTATGCATCTCCTAAAGAGGACTCCAAACCCCTGAAGAGACCTCGAGAGGATGATGAGTAAGTAGCGTGGGTGCTGGTGACTTGGATGTTTGCCTTTGGTTTTAAAAAGAGAACATTGAGGGAGCAGGTGGAATTCCAAGTGATCAGCACAGACTTCTTGAGATGGGTACTGGAGGTCTGAGACCAGGCTCCTTATGCTGTTACAAGTTTTCTGAGCAGGGCAGGGATGATATTTGTGCTGTGCAAGGCAAAATGTCATTACCTGCCTCTGCAGATGGTGCTGTGAAATGTTGCAGAACTAGGAAATAGAAAAACCCCAGAAGGCAGGTAAAGACTGATGAAGACTGTAAAACAGAAATGTGAGCACGTGAGGTATTAACGTAGCTGAGTGGCTGCAGTGGTTTCTGTTGGGCAAGGAAATGACTGCACAAGAGGCAGAAAATGCACTGTCAGCCTGTTTAAAGGCAGGGGAGGTTTGCCTGCACTGCCTGGTGTGGTTTGCCTGGAGTCTCAGTGTGTCATAAGTTATGCTGAGGGTTGTTGTCTCAAAGAGAAACACCCATGATGTTTGCCTGACACAGAAACCCACTGAAATACAGGCTCGGTTCCATCTCACTGTGATCTGCCACTGTGCCCATCCAGCTCTTCAGGTAGTTTGTCCTTACTAGCAGTCAGGAGTTATAGGGTTTGGAAGGGTTTTCACTCCATCCCTATGTGCCTCAGTTTCCAGGAGACATGGGTGGGACATCTTTTCTTTTGTGTAATCACTTGCTGCCTTCTGCTACTTTGTATGACCTCCCCTCTCATGTCTGCAGTGGAAAGATAAAGGATTGGGGAGTTTCTGTACATTAGGGAGTGTTTTGTCTGTGTAGAGCACAACAATAGTGCCAATAAGGTTGAGTGCCTATGGATGAGCAGTAAGGGGAAGGCTGGTGAGGCAGATATCCTGCTGGGAGTCTTGTTCCAGACCACCCAACCAGGATGAAGAGGTGGATGAAACATGCTATGAGTGGCTGGCTGACGTTTCACCATTGCCAGCCCTTGTTCTTATGGGAGACTTTAACTTGCCGGATACCTACTGGAAACTCAACACAGCAGGGAGGAGGCAGGCTGGGAGGTTCCTGGAATGTGTGGAAAAGAACTTCCTGTCTCTGCTGGTAAGGACAGCTGTGGCCTTCCAGGGGTAGTGCCCTGCTGGATCTGATGTTTACAGACAGAAGNGCCGGATACCTACTGGAAACTCAACACAGCAGGGAGGAGGCAGGCTGGGAGGTTCCTGGAATGTGTGGAAAAGAACTTCCTGTCTCTGCTGGTAAGGACAGCTGTGGCCTTCCAGGGGTAGTGCCCTGCTGGATCTGCTGTTTACAGACAGAGGGGCAGGTGGGAGATGTGGTGGTTCGAGGCTGTCATGGGCATAACAATCAGGAAATGATGGAGTTTTCAATGCTTGCTGAAGGAAGGGTGTCAACAGACCCTCTGCCCTGGGCTTCCAAAAGGCAGACTTTGGCCTATTCAGGATACTGATTCAGAGTGTCCTTGGGAAACAGCCCTTAAAAACAAAGGGGCCCAGGAAGGCTGAACATACTTTAAGAAAGAAATCCTGAAGGCACAGAAGCAGCCTGTCCCCATGTGCCAGAAGATGAGCCAGTGGGGATGAAGACCAGCCTGGCTGAGCAAGGAACTTTCACAGGAACTCAAAGAAAAAGAGAGTGTATCACCTTTGGAAAAAGGGGTGGGCCACTCCAAAGGTGCTTAAGGTTCTCTTTAGGTCCTTAAGAGAAAGGAAATGTGGAAAGAAAATTAGTGAGGCAAAAGCTCAGTTAGAACTTAATCTGGCCACTTCTGTAAAGGATAATAAGTGTTTTTATAAATAAGTTAATAACAAAAGGAGGACCAAGGAAAACTTTCATTCTTTATTGGATACCACAGGAAATATGTTATCAAAGACAAGGAGATGGCTGAGGTATTTAATGCCTTTTTTGTATCAGTCTTCAACAGAAGGACTGGTTAGCCTGAGGGTAGCTGGGTCCCTGAGCTGGTAGAGGGGATGGGGAGCAGAATGGATCCC
Organism: Pycnonotus jocosus; assembly: GCA_013400435.1. Taxonomy (NCBI): domain Eukaryota; kingdom Metazoa; phylum Chordata; class Aves; order Passeriformes; family Pycnonotidae; genus Pycnonotus; species Pycnonotus jocosus. The sequence continues at coordinate 306,053 of VWYP01002610.1, read as the reverse complement.
CTGTAATCCAGGAGGAAATAATCAGTGACCTGCTGAGCCCCTTAGATGTTCATGGGTATGTGGGACTGGATGGGATCCATCCAAGCCTGGTGGGAGAGCTCTGTAGGTTGGTCTCCATCATTTATCCAAAGAGGTCCCAGATGACTTGGGGTGCCAGTGTGACACCTATCCACAAGAAGGGCTGGAATGAATATCCAAGGAACTCCAGGCCTGTCAGCCTGAGCTCAGTGCCTGACAGGGTTATGGAGCAGATCATCCTGAGTGCGATCACATGGCACCCATAGGACAGGCAGGGGATCAGACCCAGCCAGTGTGGGTTTAGGAAAGGCAGGTCCTGACTGACCAGCCTGAATGCCTTTTATGACCAGGTGAACTGCCTGGTGGATGCAGGACAGGCTGTGGATGTTGAGTGCTTGGAATTCTGCAAAGCCTCTGACACTGTGTCCCACAGCACCCCATCAGCCATCAGCCCACAGCTTCGGCAAGTGCACTCTGCTGGATTAAGAACTGGCTGGACAATCCAGGTTTAGAGATTGTGAGAGATGAAGTTGCACCATCACTAGTGGTGTTCCCCAGGAATCAGTCTTCAGCCCAGTCCTGTTTAATATCTTTACTGGTGATCTAGGTGCCAAGATCAAGTCTACCATTAATAAATTTGTGGCTAACACCAAGTTGGGTGGGAGTGTTGATCTGCTGGAGGGAAAGCCCTGCAGAAGGATCTGGACAGGCTGGATCAATGGGCTGAGACCACCAGCATGACATTCAGCAAGACTTAGTTCTGACACTTTGACCACGACCCTCTGCAGTGCTCCAGGCTGGGGGCAGAGTTACAGGGAAGTGCCCAGCAGAAAAAGACCCTGGGAATGGTGGTCAACAGCAGCTGAACATGAGCCCTGGTGGCCAAGAAGGCCAATGGCACCTGGCCTGTATCAGATATAGCATGGCCAGCAGGACCAGGGAGGTGATTCTGCCCCTTTACTGGGCACTGGTGAAGGGGACCCCAAGTTCTGAGCCTCTCAATTCAGGAAGGACATCGATTAGGGAGCAAGTCCAGAAGAAGGCAGTGGAGCTCAAAAAGGGTCCGGAGCACAAGTCCAATGAGGAGTGGCTGGGGGGGCTCAGCCTGGAGAAGAGGAAGCTCAGGGGTGACTTTCTCACTCCAGAACTCCCTGACAGGAGGGTGCAGCCAGGTGTGGGGGTCTGACTTTGCTCCCAGGGAACAAGGGACAGGACAAGAGGACATGGTCTTAAGCTCTGCCAGGAGAGGTTTGGGTTGGACATGAGGAGGAATTTCTTCACAGAAAGGGTGGTTAGACATTGGAATGGGCTGCCCAGGGAGGTGATGGAGTCACTGTCACTGGAGGCGTTTAAGGGAAGACTGGAAGTGGCACTCAGAGTCCTGGTCTGGTTGACAAGGTGGTGTTGAGTCATAGGTTGGACTGGATGATCTCAGCGGTCTGTTCCAACCTCACTGGAAATGAGGTTGTGTTTATGTCATTTGCCAGTACTCAATTTCACTATTGTTTGAACTGGTAGGGAGTGCAAAAAGTGAGCCTTGTGGGCAAGATGCCAGGCTGATGACTGGAAAGAGAGTTGAGATAGAATGTGCCAATAAGGTTTTACCCATTTATCCCATCCCATGGAATCACTGCATGGCTACTCATGCTTTTGAATCGATTCTTCATTGAGGAAGATGTTTGCTTCAGCAGTGAAACTTGTAGAGAGGTGTTGATAGTAACATCTTGTAGGTTGTGTAGACTGTTGGGCTGGATTGGGATTATTGAGTCTTTTGAGAGAACAGAGTATAAATTATATTCTTTAGAAATTAAAAATGCCAGCTATGCTGCAAGCTTGTGCACACAAACTTTATACGTCTATGACTTCTCTTTATTTGTACTGGAAAATGGATCGTTTTCATCAGCAAGTCTTTTTGTTCTTAGTGCTGACTACAAACCCAAGAAAATCAAAACAGAAGACATCAAGAAAGCAAAGAAAAGGAAACAAGAGGAAGAAGAGGTAATGTGACAGACAGGTTTATTTCTGTGATCAAGACAAGCCAGCTATTTGGTGTGGGATTATGCAGAGCAGGGGGAATCTGATTTTGTCTGGTACAGAGCAGATCCCCACCCATGGTGCAGTTATGAATTTACCTTAACTATAGTGCGTAAAAAGTCAGGGAAACTTTCTTTCCTACCCTTAAAACAATGGGTGGAGAAGATGCCTCCAGGACATGAACTTCCAGGCTGTTCCAGGCAATTCAAAGTCTTGTTAAGGAGCTGGCAGGGGACCCTTGCTCATGACATGTAATAATTGCACAGATGATGTGGCAGTGTTCAGAGGCAGGGGAGATGAAACAAGAGATTAGATGCTAGAAGGAAGCTTAAAGCATTTAGATGGAGTCTAGGTGGAAATCTCTTTGGGGAGGGACTTGGAAAAGGTTAGCCATAATTTGAGACTGACAAACTACACATCTAGCAAAGACACCCTTGAGAAACACATGTTGCAGCACCTCCAGGCAAGAGGGTTGCTTCTTCCCTTCAGAGGAAGTGTCTCTACACTGAGCATACCCCAGGATAATCCCAGAAGCCACCTGACTGGTGATTGTGCTCTGTAGCATTTGCCAGACCAGACACACCAGTGCAGGCCAGGGAGGAGGTTCTGTAACAGAGCAATTCTGTTCCCATGGCCCAGACTTGCCCCTTACCAGGTGATAACTGGCTCTGTGCATTTAGCGTGTCCCCAGTGTAAACTGAAAGAATTCGGCTGAAAACTTGAGTAGGACCATCAGCAGACTTTGACTTAATGGCATGATCTAAGAGCCCATTCATGTGGTGAATCCACAGGAATGCAGCTCTTATATACCCCAAAAGAGAATCTTTTAGTTTTAACACATCCTTTCAGAGAGGAGAGAAATACAGTAGCTTATTCTAACAGATGCTTATTCATTTTGCAGGACAGCAAAGCAAAGAAAATCAAGAGCAAAGATAAGAAAGTCCCTGAAGTGGACAAAAAAAAGAAGCCGAAAAAAGAAGAGGAGCAAAAATGGAAATGGTAACTATATATAGTCAGTGCTGTAGGCTCCCATCTGCACCTGGACTTGCCTGTACCTCCCATGCTGGCTGAATAAGCACATCTGGCTTTCTCTTCTGTTGATTCATGAGGATTTGTTCTGAATAATTGGCTTACTTTCTGGTAAGCTCTAAATAAATATCTCATTCACTATGTTCATCCTCTGAAGTAGAAGTGATATCCCTAAAACAGGAAATAAGTGTTTTGTGGGGTTGTCTGGTTTTGTTTTGGGTTGTTTTTTGGGTTTTTTTTCCCTATCTGTGTCATGTAGAGGCTGCCTGTAATGATCAGATACCAATATTCTTGTGCCCTGAAACTGCTCTGTGCTGCCACTGCTCAGAGCAGTACGAAAGCTTGGAGCCTTGGGAGTGTCAGCAGGACTCTAATAATAGGTGCAGGTGGATTAAGGAATATATTACTATATGCAGATGTGTTAAGCAGTACTCTAGCAGAACTTCTCTGTGTTCCATAGAGGTACAGCATGAGTGGGTGTCTGCCTTTTCATTCTAGCTGGGTGTCAGCTGTGCCTCTCCAAACTGCTCCTGCCTCTGGCACAGAAATGGAATCAAGTGACCAGTTAGCTCAGCCAGTTCAACAAATGATTTCTGAAAATGAGTTCTAAATGAAAAAAACACTTTCTGTCTTGCCCAGGATCCTTAAGTAACATCACTGAAAGTGTACTTTCGCCCACTCCTAAGTTTTTCTAGAACCTTTTTTAAAATAAGTCTGACCTTTGTGGTTCATTTGGAAGACAGACCTGTGATGCATCACTAGTGCTGTGTGTAAGAAACCTGCTGATTTTTTTTAACCCTCCATAGTAATTGAAGCTGTTATTTCTAGATTTGAGGGAGCTACCATTTGGGTTTTGAAGTTTTGGCCTCAGTACTTGCCTCATTTTAGTGCACATGTACTTCTCAAAAGCATGTGTGTTTTCTACCCACCTGTAATGTATTTTTATGACCTTTCAGGGATGTTTCCGTGATCTTTTCTCAGATCATTTGGCTGTTTTTAATAGATCTGTAGAGTTGGGGAAAGTCTTTGCAATCTTCTTCAGTCTTTTCAGGTTCAGTCCTTTACTGCTTTATTGACACTATTATCGATTCATCTTTAAAAAGAAAAAATTCTCTGTAGTGTTTGTAGTCTTTACATATTTCTCTTTGACTGTCACAACTTCCTCAGAACACCAGCACTTGCAAATCTTTTTCATACTTAAATACTCCCTTAGAAACTCCCTGGGTTTCCAACCCCTCCCCCAAAACTCCTCCTTTTCCTGGGCAATCCACTTTTTTTCTCAAACCTTTTGACAGCATATTTTTAATGAACTGTAACATTAGCAAACTACAGGGACAGGAAGCTACAGAAGGTCTTTTTAAGCCTTAATGATCTGTTGTCTTTTTGGCTTTGTCTCAGATCTCCTTGTTGGTTCTGTCTAACTTAATATTCTGTTTTCCCAGCTCCCTTTTATTGTGGCCTGTATCCTTGAACAGCAGACCTTTACTGGAAAGCTGTGCTGTTCTCCCCTCACCTGCCTGGGCAGCACAGGCTCCTGTAGCTGTGTTAAACTCTGCAGTTTGTGCTTACTGCTGAGGAAAAGTGCCTTGGAAAGCATGTTTTGCAGAATTTGGCACGAGGTAGCTGCATCCTTCTGCTGATGTTCCTGTCATCCATCTGCAGCTTTGTATAATGTGTCTTTGCTGGACAGGGTTTCATCTGCACTTCACTTGTTTCTCTTAAGGGCATTTTATGTTCCATCTGAGTCAATTTTCTGAGCGTCTGATACCTTTTTTTGGCTGCTTCCTCAAGTGCTTGCTGCCTTGAGCATTTTGATCCTCACTTGTGTGAATGCTTGATGCAGACATCCCCGAGGCACTGGCCTCATTCATCACCGTGTGCAGCTCTTGCAGAGGTCATTTTCACGCCCCATCAGCGTGTGAAGAATGGGATCCAGAAGTGCACCTTAGGAGCACTTCTCCCACCTTGTGTTACAGCAAGTTCATTTCCTTGAAATAACATGTCCCTGAGGTATGTCCTGGGTTTTTTTCCCCAAGAATGTTCCCTCTTTTCATTCCACTTGAAAGATCTTCCCCAGCTTTTCCTTCCTGATCCACCCTGGCATATTTAGATAAGTTTAATGTGGGATTTAATTAAGAAGCCGATATGACTGATGAGTTGGTGCTGGAATCAGTGAGGCAGCTTTCCTAATGGACAGCACTCTCCCACAAAACCACGTGTAGAACATTGCTTTAGAACCAGAAGCTGCCAAGGGCAGTGGTGCTGCCCTTGTAAAGGTGTAATCCTTTTCTTGTTCAAAACTAAATGAGGATGAAAAATGAGCTACACTCCGGAGACTCACTTTTACTTTTTGTCTTAATGCGTATATGTGATGTTTAGGAAGGTGGAGATGGGATTTGGGGGTGGTTTGTGGTCTTTTTGTGGCATACTTTCTGGTAGTTTTAAGCTTGGAAACTACCCCATAAATCCCATGTTTCCTTGTAGCCTTCCCAGAAGGCACAATGTCCTTCTGCAATCTATTTAAACTGCTGCCTTTCCAGTACTGCTTTTACATGTGTCCTGTGTAAAAGAACAGGAAGGGATAGAGGTACTGAATTTCTCACCAAGTAAATACCAGAGGAATAAATTTAAAAAAGCAAAAATGACAAACCTGTCTCCTGAAAAGCAGTAACTACTGTGAACAATGCCCCTATTTTGTTCTTACTGGAATAAAATTGCTCAATGTCAGAGAGAAGAAGCTTATTCTGGTTGAGAGTGGCTTAGATTTATTTTGCTGAAAGGAGCTTCTGCATGGAAGAACCTAGGCCTATGTTTGACAAAATATTTGTATTTCTAGTTCCTAATTAATTAAAAAAAAAAAGCACAACAATGATTAGGAATGTAAATATTTGGAATCTGTGTCAATATTGGTTTCTTATGTCAACATGGTTTACTCTAGCCTTCTTCCTACCCAGGGACTGAAGTCTGACATGCAGTTCTGTACTGATAGCTGGGTTTGGGTGCTTTGCTCTTAAAGCTGTTGCTTCTCATCAGAAGAAGTCAAGTCCAGTGGTGTGGTCAAAGATGGTGCCTTTCAAACTCCAGCCAGCTGCTGTGTTGCTGCTCTTCCTAAATTGTTGCTGTACAGACATGAGTGACGCCTTTTGAGTGTCTTCTCGCCCGAACTCTTGTCTCTGTTCAGTGTTTATCATCCATGCCATGGCTTTTATCTCAGCAGAGATGAAGCAATCTGTTGGTGCATCACAACTCCTGAGATGCAGGCAGTACATGCATTTCCTCAGCTGCTGTGGCACCTGGAATGGGAATGCTGCTCCTTAGGGCTGTCACCAGACAGAAGCTTAAACTCCTTTTTTTTATTGTCATGGCTGCTCAACAAAGTTGTCTGGGCAATTCAGAGACTGAGTGCTGTGACAGGTTAATGGTCTTCCAGCTGATTGATGGCTGAGGTGAAATAGCCTTTCCCAGCAGGGAATCCTGTGCCAGCAGCATGTAGCAGTAATGTCGTGGTAATCATGAAAGGAGCTGGGAGGGGAGGAGGCTGGAATCACTGGCCTGGGCACTGGGAACTGGGGGGAGGATCCTGGCCTGGCAGGACCCTTTTCTCTGCAGATGAATTGCTGACCCTGTTCCCTTGGAATGTGGGATTGGTGGCGCCTGCCTTGCTGTGTTGTGATACCAAATGCATCACCTGCAAAGCATTTTTATAGAGCATTTTTTATAGAGCGTCTTTAAGGCAAACATGCAGTTTTCTGGGCTGCTCTGTTTCTCTTCAAGTGTGCTTTTCTTACCCAGAGAATTGGAATGAATTTAAAACGACAGAGCAGGTTTTAGTCTTTCTAGTCCAAGCAGGTTTGTTCTCATTTAGGTCGTAAATGAACATCTGTTTCTTTATCTCTGCCCTTAATGGCATATTGTCCACATTCTGAAAGCAGCTGCATAATATGCCACAATTGTTTGACTTTGCTGAGCAGGCATCCTGAACCTGATGTTAGATCACAGCTGAAACTAATTTGGCATGATCCTAGCAGGTTTACAGGGTCCAAGTCTTATTTTCTTAAGATCTAAGCAATGTCAGCTGTGTGATTTTGTGAAAAGAGGAGCAAATAAGAGGTGAGGGATAGGATGGCATGAGATAATCTGCAGCCCAAGGTGTTCTGCTCATGGATATGACTGTGCTTTTGGAAAAAGGAAAAGGAGAAAAAGAAGAGTTAAATGGCGATAGTACATTGAGTATTTGTTGTTGGTCTGTACCTGACAAAGCAGTGATTTCTTGCTGGTTTAGCATAGTCTCATACATACACAGTAATAAAATGAAGATTGGGAGCTTAAAATTGTATTGGTTCATATTTCTTTCTTGAAGGTGGGAAGAAGAGCGCTACCCTGAAGGCATTAAGTGGAAGTTCCTAGAGCACAAAGGTCCTGTATTTGCTCCACCATATGAACCTCTGCCTGAAAATGTCAAGTTTTATTATGATGGTGAGTTAATCTGTGTTTCTACTTGCTAGGAAGAGAAATAAACATCTCAGGGTATTGCAGTGTTCTTCTGGGGACTGAAGAGCTGAGGAGGTGGTTGTGTTTTAGTGGTTCACTTAAATCAGCTCCTCAGCAGCAAAGTGAGGTCTGTGGAAGAAAAGGAATTTACCTGAGCCTGCTGAATTCTGCTCACTGAAGTGACACAGGGATGAACCTGCTCTCAGTCCCTCATGGTGGGGAATCTCAGGTTCCTTAGCAGAATGAGGGTGTCTGATGCCTCAGAGTAGCAGTGACCAGTGGAGTGTGTAATTGTAGCTGCCTTGTCACTGGTCCTCTTTAGGCTTGCTTTTGTTTTCCTGAACATTAAGAATTGCAACTTCCATCATCTGTGGTGAAATTCATCATCATTTGGTGGCGTGAGCAAAATAAAAGACAATTGAATTTGAGTACAGATGGTTAGGAACTTGTAGGAATGAAAGGGATGACCCTGGTGTCAAGGACACAGCTCTCTCATGTAAGTCCTGGTCCCATTCCCTGGCCACTGCATGGGGTAGAACTGCTTGGTGTGGGATTCAAGTATCCTGGGCTGCCTGGCTGGTGGAGGCTCACATGGAAGGGATTATATGATGTGATGCCTGTCGGAGTCTGGATTTGATGACCTGTGTGTTTCCTTTTAGTCCTGTGATCATGTTAAATGAAGGATCAAATTAACCCAGGATTGAATTAAGTGGGAGGCATTTGATTGGATGAAAATGTAATTTTTGGTGATGGGGACATCTGCACATGGAACTCTTCCAGGAGCAACGTGCTGTTTTCATGTGACACGACACAGTGTTTTTAAATACTGAGAAATAGGTGGCATTACACTTTCAGCAGCAAAGTAGTGAATTAAATATGCTGTAGCCTATTAAAGGCCATCTCCAAGCAAGTAGCACAGTGATCAAGGATGTCTGCAGCCTTCTTTCTTAGGGTTTGATGAGAACTTGATACAAAGTTGGAAATTGTTTCCCTATATTGAAAAATGCATGATCTCTCCTGTTGTCTAGAGAAGGGGAGGGGCAGATTGCACTGTGCTATCCCTTGGTGCAGACAGCAATAAGCTCCTTGTCCCTCCAGCCATCTATTTCACAGAGCCTCTGCAGGGATTTTTGCAGCCTCTGCCTCTGTCATCACAGAAATTCATCAATAAGCTCAACAGTCATGGACTGGGCAGGGAGGGGGTCTGGCAAATAAAGACATCCCGTAAGTCTTCCTTGAGAAACTAGGCAAAAAATCAGATGTCTGATTTACACAGCAGCTGCTGAGAGCCTCTGTCTGTGCTCACAAGGCATTGTCTCATCTCAAGATTATCCCAGGGTGATTTGTGGAGCCCAATAATGAGGCTGTGGCTGGCCAGCAGCCGGCTCACACCGGAGGAATCTGTCCCTGGCCTAGGGATTCACTGCCTGCTTTCATCTCACATAACAACTGCTGGGGCTCTTGGAAGTGCCTCAATACCGACTCGGGGAAGGAGCTTGAAAAGCCAAAGCCATCCTTTTTCAGTGCCTGTGGGTTAACCAGTCACTGCTCTTAGTCCAGAGGTGGCTCAGACTTGCACATTTTTCTGTAGATGGGGCAAGGTAAGAGGGTGGGTGGTGGCAGTTGCAGTCATGGCCATGGGGTTTCTTCTGTTTGTTATGTCCCCTGGTTGCACTCTGGTTTTCAGTTTTGAAATCAGGTAACTAATATTCATGCCTCTGGACTGGAATAAATCCTTTCTTTACCAGCTTTGTCACTGAGAGCCTTTTCAAACCTTGGTGAAAATAAACTGAAATTATGTCCAATGAAATATATTCTAAAGTGATTAGATAAAGGTGACTGAGCCTTCAGCTAGCTGGGAAAAATATCAGACATTTTAGCCCCATAACATCTTACTAACTCCACAGCCTCTGTCAAGCTAAAATTGCAGCCTGGAAAAACAGTTTCCCTTGCTGTCTCTCCCTTCCCCCATTTCCTGTTATAAGCAAACAAATGCTGTATTTTAGGTTACAGCTTAAAAATTGGCAGAGTTACTGTTGGTTTAATTTAATTGTGGAATATTCTCAGATCATTGGGAGGACCTTTTACTAAGTCTTATTTTACAAGGATTTACAGATCTTAAGGCTTTATAGCTGACTCCCATGATTTAATTTTAGAGATGATGCAACTTTCTAAAATATGTAGTAAACCAAAGCATGGTATTTTTTTTTCCAAGAGCACAGATTGAACAGTTTCTCATGTTCACTTTTGTTCGGTAAAATGGTTGTTAAAAATCCCCAGGTATTGACTGTCTGCCAACCACTGGAACTTCAAATGTTTCTTGCAACTAAACTAGCTGGAGATGTGAGCTGCATGCAGAATCCTTCAGAGGGATCACTGGCACCCCACATTTCATCAGGAATGCAGTCAGGACCAAAAGCTGCTCGATAGGAATGTTAGATGTGGAATCCACAGCCTCGGTGCTGCAGCTGCCTCTTTTCCCTTGTGTTTCAGTCTTCCCTTGCAGCAATTTCACTTTGTGCTGCAGTCATGCAGAGAAGCTGGAATGTGACCCCTTCATTCACTGGCAGCTCGGTCTTTCTTAAAAATAACTGGGCTTTTGAGCCTGCTTTGGAGCTGCAGGAGTGCATTCCCACAGCACAGGGAACAATTAGCAGGATCCTGACACGTTTCCCTGCAATGAAAGAGAGTTCAATATTTGGCATCTCTTTGCAGCCTATTTGTAGTGTATCCAGGGGAAGGGCTCTTCCTGCCTAGAAATAGCTAAAGGCTGGAAGGGGTGTTCCAAGGTGGAGTCTGTCTGTGCATTGAAAAACAATACAGAGACTGTAGTTCCCATATGTCTGAGTGCTGGAATATGAAATTTAATAAAATCCCTGCCTCTTTGACATCAAACAGCAGTGTCTCCCCAGGAGCACACCCAGCACGGGGGTGGCTCAGCAGAGGGTTTCCTGCAGCAGGCCTTTTCCCCTTCCTGCCCTGCAGCCCAGACCTGCCTCACATCAGATTGCTGTTGCTTTTTTGAATGTTTAGATTCTAGAGGAAACTTTTTTCAAAATGTTTGTGGTGGAAGTCAAGCAATTGTGCTCCTTTGTTTCCTTTGTCCATTCAAGTTGTTGTATTATGTAACAATTTTAGACAAACTTCTCTGTAGTAAAAATATAATCCTTTAGGGTAGTTACTATGTTCTCTTTATGACTTTGATTCCTGTTTACCATTTTCTTTAAGAAGAAAACCTTTCTTTGTAGGTAAAGTCATGAAGCTGAGTACCAAAGCAGAAGAAGTCGCCACATTCTTTGCAAAAATGCTTGATCATGAGTACACTACAAAGGAGATCTTCAGGAAAAACTTCTTCAAGGACTGGAGAAAGGTATGCACACAGTCCTGGGCTGCAGTGACTATGGCCAGTGCCTCCTCAGCACTGACCAGTGAAAAGGGGCTGCTGTTCCATGCACACAAAAGCTGGCTTGAGGCAACTAAAAGCTGCCTCAGAGAGTAGCTGTGAAGTTTCCCATTTATCCTGTATTTTCACCAGGACGGATCCTATTGTAAATGCCTTTCTAAGCCAGCAAAGTCAGGTTTCTGTGTTGCAACACGATGGGGTGTAGCTGACTTGCCTGTTACATGCCTTGTGTAAGAGCCAGATTTACTAGAAGGAAACCTCTTCCAAAGAACTAAAACAGAGGTGCTCATCTGAGTCATCAGCCATAACAGCAAACCTTTAGATCAGTTTGATGCAGTTTTCCTGGATATGTTCCTGGGATTTTCTCCCCATCCCTCAGCAATACTAGTCAGGATGTGAGAGGTCTTTGGAAAGTGCTGCAGCATTGCCCAGTGCTTGAGGAGATCAGAACCCTGCAAGGCCAGGGCTCCATAGGATCTGCTGCTTGTCCTTTCCTCTTCCATCTCAGCTGGAGTGAGCCTGTGCAAGAATTTGGGGATTCTTGGGGGTGGTTATTGTGGGAACCTGCCTGTTGTTCCTGTTTAGGCTGCCTGGAGTAGGGTAAGCTCTGCTATGCATGAATACTTTGTGTGTGTGGAAACTCAAAGCACTGCTTTCTTTCTGCAAGGAAATGACCTCTGAAGAGAAGAGCACTATCACCAACCTCAGCAAGTGTGACTTCACCCACATGAACCAGTATTTCAAAGCCCAGTCGGAAGCTAGGAAACAGATGTCCAAGGAGGAGAAACAGGTACCAGTGGGAATTCTAGGAGATTTCATGGTTGTAAACATCTTTGTGCAGTCATTCTGCTTGCTGTGCATACGTCAGTGTTCTTCACCAGCTTTCAGTTTATTGCTTTTGTGTGAACTGTAGGAGTCTGCGCTGTGCAGCTCAGGTAGGGCAGAGCACTGTGTTTACAGCTGAATCTTCATCCTGATTTGAAATGATATTGATAGGGCTGATCCTGCTTAGGGAAATAGAGTTAAGTAAGTAAGTGCTTAAGTAAAGTTAAGTAACTGCTTAAGTTAATAAAGGGAATCAGAGGTGCTGCCTCTGCATTCATGGGTCCCTGTGAAACAATGTGCAGTGGATACTCATCAAGGATGACATAGATCAGAATGGTGGAAAGGATGCAGCAATGCCATTAGTGAATAAAATAAGAGAAGAAATCTTAAACATCAAGTAATGCTGGTTTTTGAATACAAAAAGAACTTTATTATCCAGTAGCATGGCTACAGCATCTTGTAGGTTAAGAATTAAATTAACTGCAATGGATGTTGGAAGGTGGAAACTTTACCCAAGTTCTCAGTTGTTTTGCAATGCACTAGTAGTTGTCCTTTGGATGAAGGGCTGGCAGCTTGGAATTACAGCCTTTGGGATCAGAGGGATCCCATCAAAATGGAGAGCCCTTGTCTTCCTGCTGTTCCTGTTTCATAAATGTAGGTGAGCGCTTCAGTCCATGATAGCTCTTAAAATGGTGCAGAAGTGGCTTTTTCTGTTTCTTAGCTGGTGCAGCAGTGCTGTCTGTGGGTCAGATGTTTTATTTTGAGCTGCAATGTTTTTATTTTTCCTTCTATATAATTAGAGTTCAGGCACAGAAGTATGCAGTGAAATCTCAGCACATTCTTTCTTAGAAGACTGTGTTCTCCTTGTGAAACCATTTGCTGACACAGGCTTGACATGCAGCAGCTTGGAGACATTCCTCTGCCTGCTTTCCGATGCTGAGTTCAAACACAGAAGTCTTTTATACACAAAATATTTATACATAAACAACAAGATAGGAAGTCCAGTGGATGTCAAATGCTCAGTATAAATTATAAAATAGCAGCACTGTGCTAGGGGTACCCTTGAAGCTGAGATATATGGATAGAGATACACACGTCTGTGGTGGCAAAATTGTAGCTGCCTTCACCAGTACTGATCTGTTTCCTTCAAACACAACTTTTCACACATTCTTTCCCTTTTTCCAGTTTGTTTGTGCTGTGTGCATTTTATGAATGCTTTTCTGGCCAGTCTGATACCCTTGCCATGACTGGGATCTGGTTTTTGGTTAGGCCTTCAGCATTAGTGTGGTGCAAATATAAAACTTATTAAAGTCTTGGCATATAAAGATGTGTGTGGTGCTTCATGTGCCGTATCATCTTTGCTTTTGGCTTTTCCCAGAAAATCAAAGAGGAGAACGAGCGGCTATTGAAGGAGTATGGTTACTGTGTGATGGACAACCACAAGGAGAGGATTGCCAACTTTAAGATTGAACCCCCGGGTCTGTTCCGAGGTCGTGGGAACCATCCCAAGATGGGAATGTTGAAGAGGCGCATCATGCCCGAGGACATCATCATTAACTGCAGCAAGTGAGCACTGCATGCTTCACACCTTGGCTCTGCTTTCTAGGGCTCAGTTTTTAAAGCCCTCTATAAGTTGACACTCAAACACGTAGAATTAGGGATGCAGCTTATCTTGTTCTCATTTGGATAAGCAACTGAGTCATACAAGCAAAGACTGAGCAAGGCAATCATGAGTTTCATGTAGAACTTTTTCAATGTATTTTCTTCCTCCTGCCTACAGCCTACATCTGCCTAAATTGCCTTTCCTGCTAGTATTGCCAGAAAATAATTTTCTTCTACATAGGTTGCCCTACCTTGTCTTCCTTGATGTTGAAGACTAAGGTTTGGTGGGCTTCTCTTCAGTCTCTCTACTCCTCATAAGTGTCCACACTATTACAGTGTTCACAAATCAGAACTGGTCCTAGCAATGTGTCCCACATATAGTATAATTCTTCAGCAGGTACATGTTGGTAGCAGTTACATTCCTGATCTTTATTCATGTTGATTTACTTGGTTTCCTGCTTGTGGAGATAAAGCACTTCTGTTGCCTCAGTTCCTTTCCCTGCACTTTCTTTGTGTAATGCTGTTTATTACCTTCTCTGTTTTGATGCTGGTGGGATTTTCTTCAATAGCTTTTCTCATCTGTTTTCTAATTCTCTCTAGGGATTCCAAAATCCCTGCCCCTCCACCAGGACACAAATGGAAGGAGGTCCGGCATGATAACAAGGTGACCTGGCTGGTGTCGTGGACTGAGAACATCCAAGGCTCTATCAAATACATCATGTTGAACCCTAGCTCAAGAATTAAGGTAAAGATTCAGTTAGAAAAACAAAACTGAAGCAATCTTCCTGGTCATGTTTCCAAGAAGCAAATGTAGCTCTGATTAGGAAAGAGGTAGGAGGTAAAGCTATCTGGCTGTTTCGTCCTACAGTGGTTGTAAAATATAGGGAAGCTTCTGTGCTTCTGTTCCCCCTTGAAAATTGAGGATACAGTTACTGCCCAGGAGAGCAGGTGAAATCTGTGTTTACAGGAAAATGTCTCCTGTAAAACATCCTTGTGTCATTTCTAGTAGGAATCCTTTAACCTCTGTAAACCTAAAAGGAAGCAATTTATCCAAGAATGGTCTTGCTTTGGGCCTTAAATTCCCCAGCCTGATACTGTAGTGAAGTTCTAACCATGGGATGTTAATTAGTTCTTTGTAAAATTAAAAACCTGGCCAGGCTCCTGGCTGAGAAGGCTGGTAAGGAACTCATGACTGAAGGAAAACAAACTCCTGCTGTGGGAGCAAATACCCAGGCTGTGGATCAAGTCCATAAAAGCAAGAATTTAAGCTCCTTTCATGAAGTCTTTTTCTGAGAGATTTTTTCCTGGATTGGAAACAAGGAGTTTGTCCTACAAATACAGGAGGAAAAATATCTCTATTCCTTGTGAATTCCTGCCCTCTTTTTGCTGTGTCTTGAATATATAATAATGATGATGAACTGTTGATGTTGCTTTTGCCTTTTATGGGTATTTAATTACACAGCTGAAAGAACATAAGTGCCATCTGAATAAAGCAAAGGAAACCATTTGTATTTTGAGAAGCAGGGAAGATGTGTCTTTTGTGTGTCTCTCTAGTTGCTTCCATGGAAGTATTTAATATCATGGAAATCTGAATGACCTGCAGCTGTGTGGCAGCACAGTGTGAAGCTGAGCTGTGCAGCAGCAGCATCTCAGGGTTTTTGTACAGTGAGACCATTTGCCACACACGGGCTTGCAAAGCCTTGAGATGCAGATTGGAGCTGCAGAGCTCTGCCTGCTCTGTGATGCTGACTCTGTTCCAACTCCCCTGCAGGGTGAGAAGGACTGGCAGAAGTACGAGACAGCTCGGAGGTTGAAGAAGTGTGTAGATAAAATCCGGAATCAGTACCGAGAAGACTGGAAATCCAAAGAGATGAAAGTACGGCAGAGGGCTGTGGCACTGTACTTCATTGATAAGGTGAGGCTCCGTCCTTGGCACCTTCCCTGTCCTGCTGGGAACACTTGGGAATGCTGGGTGTTTGTCTTGAAGGCAGAATTGAGCCCAGTTACTAAGGTATCTTGAGACTTCCTGGTGGGCAGGCTCCTTTTCCTTCCCATTACCTGGAATCCAGAGCAATAAACTATTGTACTAAACACGGCTATTTCAGGCAGCATTGTTTAGTTCAGGCAAAGCTCACAGCCTGGTTCCAGAATCACCCAGTTGGATTACTGGGAAGCTTGTGTGGACCTTTTGTCTCCAGCTGTTTTAGTTTTCCTGCTGGGAATTTCTGCTGGTTTGTCACCTCTTCAGTATGAGGTCACAGTTGTGAGGTTTTGTAATTATGCTAATTTTTTCACCGCAGCATAAAGAAAACTGCAGTTGTGTTGATGCATTTAAAGCAACATAAAACCAGTTCCCAGAGAGCTGTTCCCCAGTAGCATATGGTGTCTTGACTAACTAAATTAACAGGTTTTGTTCAAAATGGTTTGATGTAAACCAGGGAACTTGGATGTGAATAATTGTGGTTTCATATGACCACTGAAGATTTCAAAAGTTAGAAGTTGTTTTAGCCAGCACTGTTGAAATATGGTTTTATGCAGCGAAATGTAGCCTTTAGATAATTTATACAAGCCAATATTTACATAACCTGAATGCTATTTGAAATGTATTTATTGTGCAGTGAATAGGTGGGATCATAGAAGATGAACAACTGAACCGTATGAATTGTTTCAAGCAGAGTTCACATGGAAGTCAATTTGATTTTTAAAAACTGTCACACTTTTTGAAATTAATTTCCATTAGTCAGAACTATCTCAGTTTGAGTTACCTAATGAGCAAAAGTTGGTAAAGCATCCTGGCTTCAACTCTTTTAAAAAAAAAAGGAGATATTCTTCTCTGGACACTGCTGGTTCTAGGCCAGTGTCTGAAGGTTTACAACATCCCTCTATTCTGGGGCCAGTTTGAATTCCTTACCTCTCTTGTCTTGATATGAGTGTAGCTTGCCCTGAGAGCTGGTAATGAAAAAGAAGAAGGAGAGACAGCTGACACCGTGGGCTGCTGCTCTCTGAGAGTAGAGCACATCAAGCTGCATCCTGAGCTGGATGGGCAGGAATACGTGGTTGAGTTCGACTTCCTCGGGAAGGACTCCATCCGATATTACAACAAAGTCCCTGTGGAGAAGAGGGTAAGGCACCTCCACGAGCACATTCACAGACTGAGTAGCACAGAGATGTGCTCAGCAGAGTCTGGATGGCATTCACAGGTTGCTTTATCACTGCTCAAATACCAAGTCAGAAAACAAGTCCGTTAACATGACATGTTTGTGGTGTGACACAGCCCAGCAGATGAGATGTTCAGACATCTTGCAGCTCTTCCCTGTGTGAAGAGTTGACATAACAACTGTAACAGCTATGTTAGACAAACTTCCTGGGTCTCATTCTCATCATCAGAGTTGGTCACCTATAGATGGTGGAGTTGCAGGCCTGTGTGACAACAGCATAACCAGTTTTGAAATACTGCTGGCACTGGCAGAGCAGCAGTTTGATTGGGGTTTTGATAATAGACACCTCTGTCACAGTGGTTTGGGTCATGTTGGAGCTGAGCCCTCACAGAGGGAGATCTTGACCTTGGTTGCTCCAGAGCCCATGCACTGATACTTTTGCACTTGAGTGTCTGCCAGTGAAATCTTCTTAGGCCTTGTCAATTCTTTTATTTCTGTCATCCAGTTTCAAATTTGCTGTGATTTTGGCCTCAGTTCAGAATCAATCTCTATCCAGCAGCATGAACCTGGAGGGTACTGTCCAAAATGTTTTCGTGGGTGCAATAGCTTTGCATCTGGCCCACAGCTCTGTGGTCAAGAGTTAGATACCCTGTGTATAATACTGTGGTAATTGTCATGACAGCCACCAGTAAATGTTGGCCCCTTGAGGAGCAAAACAACTGAAAAGAAAATCAAACTATGACAGCTTTAGAAGTTAATGTGTGCTGGAATTCTTGGTTCCCTGTGTGAAGAAGAAAGCATATTTTTCTATTTAAATTTATTGGTATCTGTTGGTATTTTTTTTCAGTGCTTAAAATGGGGAGTTGATTATTGTGGAACTAGAAATCTTTGTATATTGGGTGTCTGTAGAAGAATATGTGTTGTTGAGAAGCTGGAGAATTGGAGCACGCAGAGCTGGGATTTGTGGTCTCTGTTATAATCAAAGATGCTTTGATTATTCTCCTACCCCAGTGAGACATGTTTGGGATGAAATTGTATTAAACAATGCAGCAGTGAGGAGGGTTGGTTTCTTGGAGCTTCAATCCATGGGAAATGGCTCAGAGGTCTCTTGGGCTTGAGTAATAGTGGGAGAGTAAGGAAAAGGCAGTAGCTTTGGGGTCTCTTTCTCTGTTAGGCAGCTGCACCAGAGCAGTTAAGCCTCTTGACTGCAATTTTGATCCAAAGGATGAGAGGGCATTGAAGGCTCAGGTCTCCTGTTGCTGGGGAGGAACCTGCAGCACAAGCATTGCATTGAGAGAGAGATAGGTCTTTACCTGCTGGGAGGTAACAAGCAGCATCATCACTGTTCCCTGCAAGCAGTTCAATGGCTCCCTGGCAGTCCTACTTTCATACAACTTAGTACTGCCCAGTGCTGTCTGGTCTGTGTCTCTGACATTCCTGGTTTTCTTTTCCTGCAGGTGTTTAAGAATCTTCAGCTGTTCATGGAGAACAAGCAGCCTGAGGATGACCTCTTTGACCGCCTCAATGTAAGCACATAGTTCATGGTGAGGGTGCTGGAGCACCCTGAACAGGCTTGCTCTGCACCAGGCAGTAACAGCTGCTCTGTTCCAGAAATGGTTTCAGTGGAAATTTTCTTCCAGAGCAGCCTCAAAGCAGTGAGAGTCTGTCTCAGTCTGGTGTCTGAATTGTCCACAGGTTCCCAAAGCGATGAGCCGTGGTCCTGGTGAGCCTGCCTGGCTCTGACCTGGGGAGGTTTTTTCAGAGTTCAGAGATGATGAATGTGTGAGGTGACAGATTTTCACATGCCATCCCTGTCTGCACACTTGGCTCTGTGGGAGCACTGTGGTGGTCCAGGCATGTTTGTTGTTGCTGGAAACCAAAACCTCCACACCAAAGAAATCCTTTTTGGCCACTTGTGGTACTTGTTACCAGTTTAATACTTGTTGGTTCTTTGTTCACTTTTGCTGTGGTTTCAGTAATGCTGTGGCTATTCTGTTGTGGTCAGGTCTCAGTACACCAGGCCTCAGCCATGAGCTGTGCACAGTTTGTGTCAGCCATAGATCCAGGGGTTTCACAAACACTGTGGTCATTCCTAGTGCTCACTGTCATCTCCTTTCTGCTTCTTTAGACCAGTATCTTAAATAAACACCTTCAAGACCTTATGGAGGGACTGACAGCCAAGGTATTCCGTACTTACAATGCCTCCATCACGCTACAGCAGCAGCTCAAGGAGCTCACTAATCGTAAGTCTGAAGCTGTGAGGGGAACAGATCTTACCCTGCAACACAGACCTGGCTTCCTTGGCTGAGCCACAAGTCATGTATCTGTTCACCACTTCCTTGTTACAGTTCTCCCAGTGCAAATGTCAGGCAGCTGAGGTCTGACCAAAAATCTGCTGTCAGACAGCCTTTTGGGGTAGTTGAGCAGCTCAGCACTGGGGCAGAACAGAACTGACTTGTGAGCACACCAGTGTGTGCTTTCCAGGGTATGCCTATCCTTTACCAAATCTGTTTGCTTTCTGTTCATGGTGAGGTGCTGTAGATGACAGGCAAGACAGATGCATGTGTAACAGCCCCATGTTTCTTGGCTGCTCATCCACAACCCCTGTGAGCAGTGCTGCCTTGCACTTTGCAGCTTTACCAAGTGGGCACGTTGGACCTGTGAAGTCCAGTGGTGTCCTGGGCAGGGTGGTCCTGCTGTCCCCTGCTGTGGCTGTGCTTCCCCTCTGCTGAGATGAGATGGTGTCAGTGGTGATGAGAAATGAGAAACATCCAGGAGGAGTTAGGGGCTGGGATGGAAGTGGCCAGGCTTGGGGCTGTAGGTGGAGTGCAGTGTTGAGACTGGACATAGGAGGGGAAGGTTGGTTCTGCAGTGGCTGTGGGACACTGGCTGGGGCACCACACCCTGGAGAGCTCCCTTGTTCACCACTCTCCTGTCCTTCCCAGCGGATGACAACATCCCAGCAAAGATCCTCTCCTACAACCGTGCCAACAGAGCGGTGGCCATTCTGTGTAACCACCAGAGAGCTCCACCCAAAACCTTCGAGAAGTCCATGATGAACCTGCAGAGCAAGGTACCTCCCCCTGCCCAGTACCTCCTGCATCTCAGGAGTCAGCATTCCTTTCCCTTGGGGTGAAAGCAGGGCCTGCTTTTCCTTGTCAGGAGTTGGTGGTGTGCATCAGAGGTGGGCCTGCTCAGTGATGAGCAGTGAGCTGGAAGAGGCTTCTCTGAGTTGTCTTTTACCTGTAAAGAACAAGACCAGACCCTTTTCCTGCCCTTCATCTTGTAGCTGTGTGTTCTGCTGCCTTTGAAACTTGAGAGCAGCAGTCTCTGGCTCTGATCTGTGTCCACTAAAGAACCTGGAGTTGGCATCCCCCCCTGTTGTGTGAATCCTAGGCCACTGTCAGTGTGTACATAGTACATTATGCCCCTCTCACTTGACCTCTTCCTTTGCAGATTGTTTCTGGTGAAGGCCATGAGGTCCAAAGGGGTTAGGTCTGTTCCTGGTCTGGCTTTAGAATAACCTTCACAATAAGGAGTTCTGGTTTGGCACTGCAGTGTCCCCTGCTTCCATAACACCTAACATGGCTGCCTTCACCCTAGATCCCAGAGCTTGGGGATGTTTAAGGGGAGTGGTTGAACAGGGGCTGAAAAATGCTGAATCTCCCTGAATCCCAAGCTTACTGAAGAAGAGCTGCCTGAAGTGTTAACACCTTTCTGTGTGTAGGATTTGGGGCTGATTCCTGCTGGGAGATTAGGGATCACCCTTCCATGTAGCCATTACAGAGCTGGTAGTGTTGGGATGCAGTAAAGGCTGACAAGCTGCCAGGAGGGGTTTTTGGGCCAGACCAGACCAAGCCAATTCCTAGGCCTGCATGGTTGTAGCTGTGTGTGAAAGCTCCCAGCACCAGCTTGTCTCTGGAAATGAGTGAGGCCCTGTTTTCTGAGGGGGATATCTCACCACACTTGGCTGTCCAGTGGCCAGTGGCCTGATTGCTCTGTAGGAGCAGATCTGACTTGGTAGATTCTGAACATGGTCACAAACTGGCTTCCTGGGTGATACTGCCCAGGGGTGACTGACACAGCTGTCAGCAGCTCATTCTCAGTGCTGCCATGTGGTTTTGCCTCTCCTAGATTGATGCCAAGAAGGAACAATTAGCTGATGCCAGGAGGGAACTGAAAAGCGCCAAAGCTGATGCCAAGGTCCGGAGGGATGAGAAGTCTAAAAAGTAAGGCTGGTGTTACTGGGCTGTGCAATGCTTCCAGAAGGGGGCCTTCAGCCTGTATTCCACTTTCCTGGCCTGTGATTTGGGAAGGCTTCTTTTGCCCTTTTCATTCTGTGCATGAAGCAATGAATGCAGGGTGGTCTGATGCTGCGGTTCCTGCCGTGGTCACTCGTGCCCAGCCCTGGGAGCTGAGCCCCTACCAGTGCTCACCCACCCTGCTGCTGCCCAGGACCAATGTGCAGCCCTGCTGTCATCCTGGGGAGCCAGGCCCTGCACAGTTCATTAATTGCACAGGCACTTCCCTGAGCTCTGCACTCCCTGTTGGAAGCTCTGGGCACAGACCATGTGCTGGGGCTCCGTGTGGGCTCTGCAGAGCAGCCCCGGGGGAGCTGAGTTCCAGGAGCTCTGGAAGCAGCATCACAGCATGACTTACTGAGGGATAGATGGGCTGCTGTGGGAGTGGGTGTAGCATCAGAACAGTTCAGGCTGTTGCTTCCAACCCTTTAAAACAAAACTGCTGCTTAAGATTCCTGCTCTGCCTCTTGGAAAATGTCAATTCTTAATTGCATGTGCTGAGTGTGTTGTCACCGTCTGTGCTGACACAGCTGCCCTGTGTGGCTGGTGGCATTGCTTACCTTGAGCAGAGTCCCTTTGGGTTCCTGCAGTGCTGGCAGGGCGTTAGGAGTTCAATGCTTTGTTCTTTGCCACCCCAGGGCAGTGGAGAGCAAGAAGAAAGCAGTGCAGAGGATCGAGGAGCAACTGATGAAGCTGGAGGTTCAGGCTACAGATAGGGAGGAGAACAAGCAGATCGCTTTGGGCACCTCCAAACTCAACTATCTGGATCCCAGGATCTCTGTTGCTTGGTAAGCAGCTGCCTGGGGTGTGCTGGGGTGATGCACCCCACCCCTTCACCTCTGTCTTGTCCCCCCCCTACAGAGCAACAAGGACAGGTGTTCCTTTTATCCCTGGCTCTAACAGCATCTCCTCTCCTGCAGGTGTAAGAAGTGGGGAATTCCTATAGAGAAGATATATAACAAAACCCAACGAGAGAAATTTGCCTGGGCTATCGACATGGCAGAGGAAGACTATGAGTTTTAACCTGTTTTTATTGAGCTGAATTTTATGGGAAAAGGGAGTAGCCTGGTTTTTAGGGAGATTGATAAACTGTGAGCCTTACTTGTCCTTGGATGCTGGGGAAGGGGGAGGAAAGGGGCAAGTGAGCATCAGATAAAACAGCCAACATCTTGCAGAAAGCATAACCTGGAAATATCTTAAAGGAGCTGAGCCAGTTGTCCTATGGACAACTTATTTAAAAATGTTTCAGAGATCCAAATTCTAGCTGTCTGGTTTGTGTGGTTTTTCTCTTGAGGCAGGGCAAGTGGATGGGGGATTTGTCAACCTTCCGCCAGGCAAATTCACCATCACACTGAGAGCGTGGGAATCTTTAGCTACTGTATACAAAATCCAATTATATTGGTGCGTTTTTACAGTTAGGGTTTTGCAATAACTTCTATATTTTAATAGAAAATGGACTCCTTAACCCCTGCCCTTCCCCTCCCCCTCCCGCCCCATTTCAGAATTTAACAAATAAACAAAACTTAAGGAACCCAACGCACCTGTTACAGCTGTCACTATAGTCATGGAAATACCCAAATCTTTTTCAATTTGTCACTTGAAACAGTCGTGGCATTGGAACACGTATTACAAATATCCACCACACTTGTTCAGAGCAAATCGTGATGGGAAATCGGCCTCCTGACTTGAGTGTTCCTATTTTAAATGTGAATTTTTATTTCTTTTTAATTATTTTAAAATATTTAAACAGTTTTCTTTCTTTATGATCTTAAAGATCGTCTAGGTTTGGGGAGCGGGTGGGGGGAGGGGGCCGTGTGATGGAAAGATGTGTGTGGAATTTGAGGACAAGTGAAATTGGAAACAAATGACATTCCCATCACCCTTTGTTCTGAACACGCTCTGTACACTTCCAAGAACTGTCTACTTTTTAGGTTTGTCAGACTGTTTTACCTTCCCCCCCTCCTTTTTTTCTAAGCCCCATTCCCCTCTTTTACTTGAAAGATTTTATTGTGTAAAAAGAAGTTTCACAGGTCAATAAAATTTCGAGGGAAATGAGCATTGGTCCAAAAAGGAAAATAATCAAGATTTTAGGGCTTTTATTTTTTTCTTTTGTAATTGTGTAAAAAAATTTTAAAAAATTAAAAAGCAGAATTTTAATGTGAAACCTTTTTTTGCTATAATCATTAGTCTTAGAGGCATTGTTAGCGTAGTGTGTGTGCAAGACCATTTCCTGCAGCCTTTCCTCAACAAGTATCTTCTATTTTTATCATGAATTCCCTTTTAATCAACTGTAGGTTATTTAAAATAAATTCCTACAACTTAACTGAGTGTTGGTGTCTCTGTGTTCTTTCACCTCCGGCCCTGGATGTGAGGCCCTCGTGGTCGCTGGGCTGGGGGAGATGGTGGGGTGCAATTCCTGTTGCCAGCCCCAGCAGGAATTCCCTGAAGGATGTGGCCCATCCCTGCCTTGCTGTGGTTGTGCTGCACCCTCCGTGCTCACTGTGGGTTTCCATGCAGGCACAGCTCACAGTTTGCTTTGTCCTGGGAAAAGCCCTGCCCAGGGCAGCAGGAGCAGGGGGATGCTGTGACACCGGAGCTGCTATTCCTGATTTCTCTGCTGCCTTTTATTGAGCCCCAGCCCTCTGCACAGTCTGTTGGTAAGGGAGAGCAGCTCCTTCCCTTTCCTGGCTGGGAAGGGCAGGAGCCTGGGTGATGAGGCTGATGGCTGCATTCTCCTCCCTGGCATTGGGAGCAGCCCTGGCCTGGTGTCCCTGGGGACTGTGGAGCAGACACAGCCCCGGCTCCTCTGCAAGCACCTCCCCGTGACCCCAGAGCTGGGGTGGGCTCCCAGAGCCCCGAGGGTGGCTGTGGGGTCAGGCTCAGCCAGCTGAGGAGCCTCGGGGCAGCCAGCCCTGAGCAGGGCTTCCTGCTGCTCGCTGCGCTCTCCCAGGCACTTTGTTGTGGCTGCACAAACTCGGAGTTTGGCAGGAGCTGCCGTTTGCTCTCTGGGGCCTTTCCAAGGTGCAGCGGTGAAAATGCCAGTGGAGAGGGAAAGGGGCTCATTGTGCTCCCGGCCTGCCCGTGCCTGAACAATGCAGCCTGTAAAAATATCATTTCTATTTATACAGCCCTCCTTCCCGCCTGCAGACCTGGCCCAGTTATCCCAGATCTTATAAATTCCAGTATCTTACACCACTGAGCAGGGAATTGTGGAATGCAGTGGGATGTTCTGCCACAGAGGGGTTCCCCCACCCCAGCACTGCAGCTGGCAGATCCACTTTCTCCCTGGGCATGGTGGGGTGCTGTGGCCAGGCTGGGAGATCTCTGCTCTGCCTGGAAGTGCAAGGCCAGGCTGATGTCCAAGGCTGGAGCGTGTGCTGTGCCTCTCTGTCAGCAAGAGGAGAAGGATGTTGGTGCAAAACCCACCCTTGAAAATGCACACAGCTCCCTCCAAGCCCTGGGGAGCACAGGCTCTGTCCCGGGCAGGGAGCTGAGGAGGGTTTAATTGGTGCTTCTGCCTGTGGCACAGCAGGGTGAGGACCACACACCCCACGCTTTCCATGGAGCATTCCCAGACCCCACTGTGCAACCAGAAATGGCCACAAACGTGCCACATCCTGTCTCACATCCCTCCTCTGCAGTGCCTGTGCTCGCCTGCCCCAGTGCCACCACCCCACTTTGACTTTCCTGTCCCACGACAGGGCCTGTTTGAGAAACTGAGACAGCAGTGATATGACCACTGGAGAGGGCAGAATGTAGGTTTGAACTGGATCTTGTGCATCACAAGTACATGGACAGGGCCTGGCCGTCTAGGGGAGGTGCAATACCCAGCAGGATGCAGCCCCATCCCCCTTGAAGTCTTAAAGATTCCAGGGTTGAAAATTGAAACCAGGTGAATTCGATATTAAAAAAGCGTGTGCTCCCCGCGCAGCACTGGGGAGTGCGGACAGGGAACCCGGGGCCGCAGTGGGTTTCTCACCAGGTGCTGCTCGTCATCCAGAGGGCACCCGCAGTGCCTGGCAGGGGCAGGGGCAGTGGGGCAGCAGCCGGCGGGCATGGCTCTGCCCAGCTCCTCGGAGAGCCAGCGGCACAGGGCCGGCACCGCGCCAGCATCAGCTCCGCTGCCCCGGGCGGCTCTGCTTTCCATCGCCGGCACAACGCTGCGCCGTGTCTGCCAACACCAGCGCGGGCAGCTCCGCACCGCCTGCCTTCCCCGAGGCCCTCCATCCACATCCTGCTCCCTGCAGCACCCCCGGAGCTCTTCCCCCGTGGCGATTTTCTCAGCTGGTGTTGTCTTTACCCACCGCAGGCAGCACAGAGCAGGCAGAGAGGAATAAATAACCCGGAGAGGGGCATCTCTGCCAGGGACTGCAGCACTCGTTTGGGCGAGTGTCGGGCACTTCCTCTCCATGCCTGGTGTCCAGGGCAGGAGAGGGATGCATCCGTTCCCAGGCACTGGTGTCAGAGGGATGCTGGGCTGCAGGGACCCCCCACACTGGCCTGTGGGGTGGCCTCGGAGTGCTGTTTCCCTGGATTTTGTTCCACAGGCCTTGAGCATGCCTGGGGCTGTCCTTAAGCCAGAGGTCACCTGGCTGTTGGCCTGTTCCTGGTGGGAGGATGCAGCTGCTCCATGAATCCTGCAGGATATGGGGGACGGCATCCCGTGCTTAGGAACTGGGAAGGGGGAGGTGCTGGGGCCACTCCAAGGGGAAAATCCCCCTTTTCTCTGAGGTGGGAGAATTGCAAGGGGAGATTGCAGAACCCCCAGGCTTCCACAGCCACAGGATAAACATAACCCAGGGAATTTCTTCAAAAGCAAAGCAGGAATATAATGGAAGTTTTTGCTGCCCTGAGGGGTGGGGGTGTTTGTTCACAGCCTGGCTGGTGCAGGAGCTGGGACCACCAAATGGGGCTGTCAGGCAGCGGGCACACCAAGGCTGTCAAATTTCCTGTGCTGTCAAATGAAACAGTGGAATTCATTGGCGTGCGGCATCTCGGACACAGAGAGCTAAGGCAAGGCTGAAAGGTGATCAGTCATGATCAGTCAAATTGGAAAATAAAAAATATCCATCTCAAACAGCTCACTGTAAACCACATCCTCCACATGCTGGTCCCAGCCACCTCCAGCTCCAGAGCTGAGGACACACCTTGCTGGGTGCTCTCCATCAGCAGGAACAGGCAGTGTTTGGGAGCAAGGGAGTTACCTTTTCTGCTTCTTCGGTGGCCACACTCCCTTCTCAGGTTTTGCCCTCCAAAACAAGGGTGTGCCCATAATGCTCAGCTATTTTAAGACCACTGGGAGCCGGCTGCTTCCTGCCAGTCCCAAGCGAGGCCATTACACAAGCCAGGAGCAACTTTCCCAGCGGCCACAGCAGCTCACCCCGGGGAGAATGAGCCCCAGAGTGCTGTGACAGCACCAAGCACAGGCTCAGGTAGCTCTGGCTCAGCTGAGCACACCCCCAGCATCCTGACAATGCTGTCATACACTGCTCATTTCTATCAGGGCAGGTTTAGGCTCTCATCCCGGTGTGTCTGTCCATGCCTGTTTGATGCTCAGATGCCAGGTAGGATCCTAAACGACCCTATAGGGCTCCTACTGTGTGTGGGGAATGTCCCTGTGGGGGTAGGTGAAGCTGTAGGACAGAGGGAGCTGCTCACATGTGGGATCCACTCAGGGATGGGCCCCTTGCTTAGAAAATGATGCCCCTCCCAGTCCCAGCCATGAGCTGGGTGGTGAGATAAGGAGTGCTGAGCACAGGCTGCCTTGCCATGTACCTGCAGACACGTGTGTGTATGTACGTGCGTGTATTCACAGAACCATTACTGGAAAAAAGAAAAAAATCATAGGGTCAAAAAAGGCAGGAAAGTCCTCTAAGATCATCAGGTCCAAGCATTAACCCATATTTATACACTTATACATATAAATGGGACAGCCTGAGCACCCATGGGGTGCCCTGATGGAAAGGAGGGCACGGGGAAGAAGGTCAGTGGCACACTGAAAGGGAAATTGCAGGCTTTAACCACATGAATGGAGTGAACTGCACTGCAATGCTTCCCAATTCAACCACTTATCCCCTCGCTAACCCTGCTTTTGTGTGGTTTCTAACCCTGTTTTTTTGTGGGGCCGGAGAGCAGCTGGAGAGTGTCCAGTGACCCCCGGCTCCCTACACATCCCCCCGGGTCGGGATGCCACAGGCCACCCTGCAAGCCCCATCCCGCTGTCTATGCCAGCCCGGCATCTGTGTGGAGACAACTACAGGAAAAACAGATCTGGCTTCATCAAGAAGCCACACCGTGGTGCCAGCGGCAGCCGTATGGAGGGGTCTGTCCCCAGGAACAGCCACCGTGGGATGGAGTGTTGGGACCCCATATGTGGCACACCAGCATCCCATGCAAACCCTGCTGTGGGTGCCGGGGCCCTAAGGTATCCTATGGGGTGTGTGGCACACGGGGCGCAGGGTGGTCCCCCAGGGGTGCAGAGTTCCCCAGTCCCCCAGGACTGCCATGGGGTGCAGAGTCCCCGGGTCCCCCAGGAGTGCCATGGGGTGCAGAGTTCCCCGGTCCCCCAGGACTGCCATGGGGTGCAGAGTCCCCCGGTCCCCCAGACGTGCCAGGGGGTGCAGAGTCCCCCGGTCCCCCAGACGTGCCACAGTGCGGAGGGTGGCGCAGTTCCCAGGCGTGCTGGGTGGTCTGTGGCACTGGCATCCCGCACCACGCAAGGGGCCCATCTGCCCCACTGCTCCGCGGGCCCTTGGGCGGGGATGCTCCGGCCCCGAGCCTCTCGGCAGGCAGCACCGGGTCCGTGTGCACCGAGCCCCTCGGCGGGCAGCACCGGGTCCGTGTACACCGAGCCCCTCGGCGGGCAGCACCGGGTCCCTGTCCCCCGGGTCCCTCGGCGGGCAGCACCGGGTCTGTGTCCCCCGGGTCCCTTGGTGGGCAGCACNCGCGGCGGGGCTCAGGCTCTCCCGCTCCCCTTTGTTCGCCGCTCCGATGGCGGCCGGGCCGGGCGGCGGCCCCGGGGCGCCCAGCGAGGCGGAGGCGGCGCAGCTCTGCCGCAGCCTGGAGGTGGGCACCGTCATGACCCTCTTCTACTCCAAAAAGTCGCAGCGACCCGAGCGGAAAACTTTCCAGGTGAAGCTGGAGACGCGGCAGGTCACCTGGAGCCGCGGCTCCGAGAAGGTCGAGGGCGCGGGTGAGTGCGGGGCGGGGGGGCTCGGGGGAAGGGGCGGC